>PVJO010010857.1:0-62379 GCA_004026905.1 Hystrix cristata | reverse complement strand
CTCCAGGAACATCCATTTATATACAAATGACTCTAGTTTATCCTTTTTTATAGTGGTGTAGTACTCCATTGTGTAGAAAAACCACATCTTTTTTAGCCATTCATCAGTTGTTGGGCATTTAGGTTGTTTCCAAGACTTAGCTATTACAAATTGTGCTGCTATGAACATGGTTGTGCATATATCACTGTGATATGATGATCCGGCCACTGTGGAGATCAGTGTGGAGATTCCTCAGAAGGCTGCAACTGGAGGTTCCATTTGACCCAGCTATTCCTCTGCTGGGTATCTTTCCAGAAGAATTGAAATGATTCTTATAGGGAGGGGTGGGTGAATGGAAGGGAGGGGAGGGGAAGGGGGGGAAGAGGGGGGAAAACCAAGATGTATCATGTACAGGTACAAAATAACTATGTTGATTATGATCATTATGTATGCAATGTACCAATACATGTTCTTGGTAAAAATAATAAAAAAATTAAAAAAAAAAAAGATAAATATCTGGTGGCTGCCCAGTAGTGCCTAATTTCTCTTTTACTGAAATCCAAAGCGTTGGCCCAACAAATACTGTGATGGGTTATATTAGTGTGGGAACATATTCTGTTGTGTTACTTTGAAGGACTATTGTAAAAGGTGCCTAAAATGGCCCAGAGAACCTCAGAGCGTGTCAACCTGGCACGAGCCCTTTTTTAGTGTATGTAGCTATTTTCGTAACTTAGAATTTAGACTTTCAGAATCAGTTTCTGATGTCAGTCGCTCTTGTCCCTTTCTTTCTTTATTCTCTGTATGATGAAGGTGGTTCTAATCAGTATACATATATTGGTCCCATAGGTTATAACTACCATCTCTGCTGGGCCAAAGTGTCTTGATTTAGACTCCCTGGAACAGTGCCCTGACGTAGGGTGTGCCGATGTCTGGCAAATCCACCACGCCTGGTGTGCACACTACACGCCCACGTGAGCAATCCCTTGGAGGGACTTGGAAATGCAGAGTCTCAGGCCCCACCCAGGCCTGATCTGTCAATATCTACATTTTAACAACATGTTCAGTTCATTCACACTTTCGAAGTCTTAAATGTATGGCAAAGTTCTGTCTCGAATTTCCTTGTTATTAATGAGCAGCTTTGAAGTAAAGGGCCAGTTTGCAACTCTCCGGCAGAGTCAGTGTTATTTTTATTTTTTGACTGCAGGCACTGAGGGAAGAGTAAGTTCGGACCGATTTAGCAGGATGCAGAGCTCTGTTCTAACCCTGGTTTGCCTGATTCCCAAATCCTTCCTCTTCCCACCCATCTGGTGACATGCAGTGCTACTGAGTGAGTGTGTGGGGGCCTTTCCCGTCCTTTCAGGCTCCACTTCTGTAGCGGCATATTTCCTGTTTTTGCAAGAATGAGCAAGTAATCCACATCTCTGTAGAGAGAAAGGGAGAGAGAGAGACATATGCACACAGATACACAAATACTGCTCTTTTCATCCTCTTTCCCACCCCCATCTTTATATACGGTGATTCTTAGGTGTTTTCGTACTTCTTGTGTGTGGATACACAGCTTTTCTGACAGAGTTTGACAAGCACAGTACTTGGTTTGTTTGGCCGGTCATTTCCTCAGCGTGGAAACGGAAGCCGTGTGCGTGGATGAGTGAGTGGTCACGTGGAGGTGGCTGGCTGCCCTCTTGGAGTTCTTCCTGTGAGATTGAAGCAAACTGCCACAGAAGGTTAGCGTGACTCTGGAATACACCCTAATCTAATTCTACAATGGGACTTTGTTCCAGGGTACAGAATTATTTTAAAAGAATCAAAAAGTGGATGTCCCAAAACCCAATGGTTCTCGACAAGTCCGCGTTTCCAGAGTTGGAGGAGTCAGACTGCTACACCGGCCCTTTCAGCAGAGCCCGGATCCACCAGTGAGTTCTGTCCCCCCCACCATCCGTTGCCATCCCTCACCTGTGTTGGTTCATAGAATGCAGATACCTGGGACCAATTGTATCGTTCAAGTAGGTCACAGACTGTATCATTGTACTGAAAGGTACTCCTGGGGCTGGGGATCTAGCTCAGTGGTTAGCGTGCTTGCCTGGCAAGTGTAAGGCCCTGAGTTCAATTACCAGCACCAAAAAAAAAAAAAAAAAAAAAAAAAAAAAAAAAAAAAAAAAAAAAAAAAAAAAAAAAAAAAAAAAGGTACACCAGTATAAGCAAGCATTCTTATTTATTAATTTTATAACTTAGAGACCTTTCAGTAGCAAATAATTAATTATAAAGCCACAGCTGGCTGTCTTGCCCTTACCACTTTCAAAATTACTGTGTGTAAGTCACTCACTTAAAATAACAACAATGATAGTAATTATAGATTGTCTATCAATAATAGATTGTTTAATTAGTAAATTATCAAAAACTAGAATTGAAGTTAACTAATATGTTTATTAATTAAACCATCCATTTTGCTTTGAGTTTATTGAACAAAGGTGAGAATTTCTTTAGTACTGTAAGACTCTTTCTGCTTACATATTTATTTATGTATTCACGTATTCGTTATTTATTCATGTATTTACTCAAGTAGCTTTTACTGACTTTCTACATGACGCACTTGAGGATTTAAAGGGGATTATGACAGTCTCTGTTTTTGTGCTATTCATAGTCAAATGGGGCAGAAAACGTGTAAAATTCTAATTGAATGCAGTAGAGTCAGCATTCAGATAGGGACAGGGACAGTGTGGTGCGGGGTGGGGGTGGGAGGAACTGCTCGCACCAACCTGGATTAACTCCACTTTGACGATGTTGGACGCTGAGGAAAGGGCGACCCGGAATTCCCAGCCACCGAGTCTGGAAACTCTTCCCTTCCCAATACTCCGCTTACTCCATGGCTAATTCCTGGCCGTGGATCTAGAAGCGGCCTTTCTATCCCACTCCCACTTCATCACCACTTCAGAGAGCCCTTCTCTGACAATTGTGCCACAATTTCTTGCCCTGTCATTCTCTACCTGCAGTGCTATTTCAATTTTCCTAATGGAAATGGTTTTGAATTTTATTTTTTGCTTGCTTGTACCATCTGTGTCTCACCTACATACTGGACTCCTAGAAAAACCAAGTTATCTGCTTAAGAAATATTTGTTCAGATATGCAGACCCAGACTGCTGGTGACAGAAACACCAGAATGGCGGACATTCCTCTGCCACCTACAGCCCACGGGACCTGAATGTACTGACCCCAGAGCAGAGATCAAGCAGGCGATCTTAGGACAGTGAGGAGCTCGTACGCTAAGGAAATTCACGGATCAAAATAAAACCAGGCTGAGTAAAATCGCTGTGTTATGAAAGACGCAAATAAAATGCATGTTTTGTAAAACAAAAACAAAAACAAAGGAGGGCCACATTTGAAAGAGAGGATCAGGGAAGCCTTTTTGAAAGAAATAGACCTTAATAGCAAGAAAGAAATAAGGAGGAAAGTGGGGAGAGGAGGAGGAACAGATATTAAAGAGAACAAAATTTACAGGAAAAGAACGAGCGTTTTTAATGTGATGGAAAATTATACAATTTGACAGATCATCAGATACAAGAAGCCAGAGCTATAAGAAATGACTAAAGGCTTGATTCGCGTGCAAGTATAAACAGCCTTAGAGCAAAATGAGAAATTTACTTATGCTCATAATGGAGCACAGCAGATATCCCCAAAGTAGGGGCCAGCTGTCGGGATCAGAGCAGTGCTTTTAGAAGGCAGGCGGGGAATTAAATGGTGTGGTGTAAGAATAGTTCTCTCATGGTCCAGGCAAGAGGCCGTGACGCACAGATTGGGACGGACCATGCGAAGCCGAAGAGCGGCAGGTCAGTTCCACTAGTGGCTCCGTCTGGACACTGTGAACGCAGAGGGTGGAGGGAGGCAGGGTCCTGAAAGACCTAATCCCGGAGGGCTAAGTGCCTGACACGTGCTGCTGTATCATTTGAGAGAAAGATTGCCAGAAACAGACAGGAAGGCCCAGAGTTAGAGTGAATGAGACCTAGTACATTCTTCCTTTTTGATTTCTTTCTTCCTCCTTTTTCTTTTTTTTTTTGTGAGGTTGCAGTACATTATAAATGCTGGAGCTGACCCCTGCCCACCCATCTTGGGCTCACTTCTTTGCATCTTGAGTACTCACATGGTCCTTGCTGTTAATCATCACACGTGGGGACGTTGTGGGTCATGGAGGGGGATGGAGAACTCTTGCTTATTGCTAAGTTCTAAGACCCACATAAGCCGGACTGGAAACTGTGGCATGGGAGAGTGATATCAATTCTTAATACATTCTATTCGGAACCATATTGCTTTAGGTAGTCAAAATTTACATGAACCAATACAAGTCTATTCTCCCCTTGTTCCATGCTAAATAAAAAATACGAGGACACTTAAACATCCTTATAAACTGAAAGAAGATATCAAAATGAATATTTGATAAGCCTTTGCATTTTCTATGAAATATTTTTTACCCTTTGTCAGTTGGTTTTTTTAAGAGAAGGATTTCTCTTCGGAATTACTTTACATCACAGTGTTAGCTTTAATGAAGAAAAGAGACGGATGGTCGCCTGGGGGCTGTAACTGGCTGTCTGTGCTCTGTTCGGCACAATAACACCAGCCCCTTTCTCTTAACAGCTTCATAATAAATAATAAAGACACATTCTTCAGCAACGCTACTCGGAGCAGGATAGTCTATCACATGCTGGAGCGCACCAAATACGAAAACGGGATATCAAAAGTGGGTAAGAGCATTACTTTAAAACAGAGAGACTCCGTGTGAGTTATACCACAAATCGCTGCAGGGTTTTTTTGAACAACTGAAGCTTTGCCTGTATTAAATGTGAGTATATAACACCTTGAACACCCATTATATAAATTTTCGATTTTTTGACTTTTTAAGGAAACAAATAAATGAAAAACCACATTGTCCAAATGTATCAAAAAATGTGCACATTCTTTAGAACAGAAATTTTGTTTCCTGAAGTTTATCCTAAAGGAATAATCAGACTTCTCAAAATGACAATATATATAGAAAGTGGTTCATCATGTCTTTGCAATAAGATAAAACTAACTAAAATGTCCATCCCTTGTTGACTGACCAGTAAGTTAAATATCACCTGCATAAAGCATTCATTAAAATTGTTGTATTAATTCACCCTTCTCATAACAGTTACTGAGCATGTATTATGTGCTGCATATTATACAAAGTATGTGGATAAACTCTCATAAAGATTACAAATCAGTTACTAGTTCTCTATGTATTGACTTTGAAAGATAGCCACAAAGTGTTACTAGGTGAGCAAAAGTGTATTATGAAACTCTAAGTCTTATGTAATTCTGTTTCCTCCATACACATGCATGAAAACAAAGAAAATTCCAGGAAAATATGTTTAAAGAACTCACTGAGCTTATCTCTAATGGGTAAAATAACAGCTAGTTTTAATTTTCTAAATTTCTATTTTTTTTGAGTGTTAAACGTCTGCCATGATATGCTAATACTAAGGAAAGTTGAATATCTCACCTAGAAAAAGTAAATGAAATAGCAAAGTTTGTATAGAGTTGAGAACAAAACATCAAATAACAAGCTGCCCTTTAACTATGAGGCTGAAAGATGCAACACTGGAGACATGAAATGTTAATCAAACTTCCTAAGGTCCTTGAAATTAAAAAACTGACAGTTCATTAAAATGCGTGTCACCCCTGCTGAGTTGTATTAAAATGGAGAACCACATTCAGGAAATGGATTTTTCCTAGTTGGCTACTTGTTAAAGAGAAATCTTCATTCTCTGGTTCTCTTCTGAGTAACAATTTATTGATGACTGAGCAGTCAAAATAATTAGACAAAAATTTACCTGAATTGGGAAATCGGCTAAGAAAGTTTCTAAAATGTAAAAATCGAGAAATCTAGACTATAAACTGTAAATGTGCCACCTGATAATGCCATATGCTTACATAGACTTAAAAAATAAATGTATTTTAAATGGTTACAAAGGTATTATGTACTTTGTAGAAAATAAACAGAGGAGAATAAAATAAATAATTCCTTAGTAGAATAAACAAAGATGAAAATTCTAAGTGCAATTTTCAGTTACAAATTTGTATGAGATGCATAAAAATACATGTATTTGTATTAGACATATATGTGTTTAATAAGATACAAACATGCATTGTTTACATTGTCCTGTCTTTAAAAAATTATGGTTATGAGTATTTTCTCAAACCCTTAAGTCTTGTTTGAAAACACTGCTGTAAATAACTGTACAATATTCTACAATAAGCATTCATTAAATCACAAATATTTAAACACCTAATATAAATGATTGTACCATCATAACTACAAGACTCCTCAGTTTTGGATGTCGAATTGTTTCCAATTCTTTGTTAATACAAATAATACTGCACCAGAAATTGCCCTCCGGGAAGGCTTTCCAAACGTGTGTTCTCCCCAGTGCCCTGCACCAGTGTCCACTCAGCGGAACCCCGGCAGGGACGGAGGAGATGTTGGCTTTCTCGTATTATTATTCGCGTCTTTTTGGTGTGCTGTAAATCAGTAAAGACTTCTCAGTACGGTGGCATTTGGAGATATTTGGGAGAGAGTACATAAATCCTCTTCTTCCTTTTGGACAAGATGTATCGTTTTGAAGAAGAAATAAAGTTGTTCTTGGCTCATGCGAACCTAAATAAGCAAGTAATAAAGTGCCTCACACGTCATGATGTGGCCGGATGAAGCTGTGTCGGTATCTTGCGATTCGTCTCGGCTCACCATCGCTGTGGGACGCGGAAGACTCGCACTCACGCCCTCCTTCGGGTGATGTGGCCACAGAGGCCTTCTAGCTACTTGGCACTTTCTCCCCGGGGTGTATGTGTGCTGCGGTGGGAATTCTTCTTTGAAATTAACTCGGGTTTGTTTCGCTGTTCTTTTCGCAGGTATCCAAAAGCTTATAAACAATGGATCATACATAGCAGCCTTTCCCCCGCATGAGGTAATGTTGAAAGAAGATTTCCATTTTTGATTCTTTTTTTAATTTTTCGTGCTCGGTGCTCCATCCCGCGTTCTTTGTATTTAAATCTGACTGCCCGCCTCCAGGAGAGCTCACTCAGCAGGTGGGCTGGGACCTGCCTAGACACCCCTGTGGGGCACACGCCCCTTCGCACCCCAAGTCTCCTGCAGTCCCCGCCAGCAGGACTTGGCTGTCGGGCTGCTTCCCTCTGCTGCTGCACCAGGCGCCACGCTGAGCCGGCTGCACAGCCCGCTGCTCCCGGCAGGCCTGGCCCAGCGTCTCAGTCACTCTCACTGCCAAGACTCAGGACCCAACAGCCACGGCTTAAAGGAGGAAAGTTCACTTCAGCCCGCAGTTTGTAGACGTTTCAGTCCGTAGTCAGCTGGCTCCAAGCAGCAAGGAGTGAAAAGCTGGGGAGGGAGGCAGCCCCTTCCAAGCCACACCCCAGAGACCCATATCCTGCATCCAGGCTCCATCTCCCAGCATCGCATTTAGTTATAAGCTCATCAGAGTCTCATCCACTGACGCGCATCACGGTCCCATGGTCCCACGGTCCGTCACCTCCCCAGACCCCATCTACGAAGCTGTGGGGAGGACCTCAAGCTGTAACCCATAACACCCGCACTTGTGCCCACTTCCTGAGGACACCTGGACGTCAAAACCCAGCCCCTCCCTTTCTACATCCTGCCAGACGTTGCCTTCTTAGGACTTCACGTGGGAATGCTCAGTCTAAACTGAGCGGGCCTCGCCATGTCCGAGGAGATCTGGACCTCTTTTCACTCCTCCTCGCCTCCCTCTATATGCCTGACTTCTTTCTTAAAGACAGTCTTACACTTTGAAATAAGAGTAAGGTCTTTAGCGGCTTCACCTCGGAACGTTTATAAGTGACTTCTCTTCTCCTTACAAAGTTAAGACAGAGCCCACAGGGCACGGCACGTGAGGAATTTACAGTGCTGCAGAAGTCAAGGGGGTGACAGTACGGAGTATTTCCTGTTTGGTGTGAGCTCCATGTTTTACATGTGTTATCTCATTTGAACCTTGAAACAACTCTTGGAGGTAAACAGTAATGTTACTCCGTTTTATCTATGAGTAATCGAGGCACAGACACATTAAGTGTCAGAGAACAGTTTAAACCCAGGAAGCTAGCCTGTATTCTTTTAGGAATACCTACTTACAAAAGAACAAGAATAACGACAGCAGGTACTCTGTGGGCTTCATGTGCTAGGCTCCGCCGTGCATTTTTCCATTATTCTGCTGATAACGCTGGAGAGGTAAATGCTATTATTCCAATTTCAGATCTAAACAAAGCCGACAGAAAGTAAATAGGGTGTCAGATAGCCCAGATGGGCGCTAAGCTACTCAGAGAAGTCACGAAGGCCTTCAGTGGCCTTGGTAGCAAAGGAAGGTCTGGACTTTCCCTGTGCGATGATATTTCTCTATGTAATCAGGCTGTGTCCTGACAGTTCATTTGACACTTTTTGTGTGAAACTTGGAACCTATTACAATTTGCTTGTAAATAATGGTCATTTTTTTCCATTTATGCATATAGTGTAGTTGAAATACTAACATACGGAGTACTTAAAGCAGCGCTCTGTGAGGGCAGAAACAAAGGAAATAGAAAGCATTATTTTTGAAATGCAAGGAAGTAAACAAGGTAGAAAGTGAATCAAACGGGCTCAGGCACTTCTCAGGGATTTTAAGTGACACGGAGGGAAGAAAAGCAAGCCTGACTAAGAAGAAAATTAAGTCAGCAACACTGATTGCGGCTTGATTATCTCCACTTTACAATTCATGACTTTTTTTCTTCTTCCTTGGTGCAGGACTTGAATGCCGATCTCATGTTTTTACCCCTGTTGAGATTTGTCTAAGGATAATACCTGGATAGAGGGGAGAAAAAGACACACGCTGAGGGTATCAGTAGGCTACCTAATTCTCTCAATATGGAAACCGAAGGAAAGTGTGTTGACTGGAGGAGAGTCCCGTCGGGTCTGGGGCTCACTGATTGTGGTGGGACCACAGGAGGGACCGGACTACACGAGTGTGCATGAGCAATTACTTCCGTTATTTTCTTCCTCAGTGCACTGTGTGTAACTGTCAAGCCAGAACAGTGAGCTTGAGGCTCAGGAGCAGAGTTAGTACAATGATACACTAAGTATGCTAGAGCTTAGTCAAAATCGAAAAATCCTCTTTGCTGCGGCCACGAACGCTGTTGTATTGGTCACGTCTCTGTTGTTGGGACGAAATACCCAACATGCACGACTTAAAGAAGAAAAGGTTTATTTGGGCTCGAGGCTTGAGAGGTTATGGTACATGGTTGTCTAGCTCCAAGGCAGAAATAGCAGGGCAGAATGCAATGGCAGAGAACAGCTGCTCACCTGGGGCAGCCGGGGAGCTGGGAGTAAAGATCCTCCTCAAAGGCGCCCCAGAGACCTACCTCCTTCAGCTGCGTCCCACTTTCGGACAGTCACTGAGCTGTAAACTCATTAGCGGGTTAATCCAGCAAATAAACTGATGCCCTCGCCACCCGGGACTCCTCCAGGTCCCCCCCGGGACATCGCTGCGGCCTGAAGATCAAGTCCTCTGTGGATGAGTCTCTGCCAGAAACTTCATATTTAAACCATAACAGCTAGGACAGAAAGTTATGCGTGTCTGAAGAGTTTTCAGCAGTAACTCAAAGAAAGCTGAGATTTTGGTTCACCTTCCTTTACCTAGCAAATCTCAGGACAGTCTACTCTACCAGTTCAGTCCACTTTCACAAACCTTTCTCCACTGGGCTTCCTCGTGCTTGGAAGCCAGATCTTTGCTTCTATCTCCTTAGTTTCTGATCTTCAGGATTTAGATGCCTGAATAACTTAGGGAAGGCCGCTTTGGGATTGCACCTGGACTATACTTTCACTCCTCCCTAAGCAATTTCTGTGTTTTCATCACAGCCTGGAGACCCCTACAAGCCAAGATTTGAAGTATGTTCTTTCCCTGTAGGACTCACAGACCTGGTTGTCTGGAAACATCCAGCCCTATAAACGCTCTCTAGCAGATTTCTGAGAGAAAATACAACAAACTTTTTAAATGTTTCTAATTTGGAATATCTTATCTGAAGTAAAAATTTAGATTTCTTGGGTTTTAAAACATGACTGACACTGGGGGGGCTGGTGCCTCATCCTTTTCAAATGAGCACTTATTTTCTTCCCAGCTGCTGTAGATGGAATGAACCCTTTCCGGGACCTTATCACATCTTACAGCAGAATAATACTCTCACTTTCTGAACTAAAGATTACGGCAGTTTCTCTCACTAGTGCCAAAGATACTGTGTTTATTAAAAGGCCACAGATTCTAAATGGTGAAACTTGAAGTCTGGTTCGCTTGAAATAAAAATAGATCCCAAATGTTTACAAAAGTGACTTAAAATACAGACACCTGGAAAATATAATGTTGACTGAAATAAATCAGACACACAAGCTGAAATACTGTATGGTATCTGTCATCTGAGTAAGGCAAAGTACAAAGAACCAAGTTTAAACAATAGTTAAAAGGAAACAAGGAGATAATCTCTTACAAATGGAAAGTGTCCGGATGACTGAGGATGGGGGAGGGGAACAGATGGGGAAGTAAGAAGAATCAAGATACACCATGTCCAGGTGCCAGATTCAATTAATGTAAACATTATGTGTCCTAAACACGAGCTAAGCGTAATAATAGCAAGAAGAATGAAAATGGGGTAAAGGAATTTAGAGGTGGAGGGAGGCAAGTGGGTAGGGAAAGGGGATATTAAAAAAAAACAACAACAACAAAAAAAAACAAGCCAAGTTAAGTACAGGTATCTCCTTCCCAAGATGAATGTAAACTTCGTGTACTGCTAATAAAATAAAAAGAAAAATTAACATAAATAGAATAAATGATGTTTAAGGAACTCTCAGAATATTTCCAGCAAAATAGGCATCCACCACATCATTCTAATGTGATCTCTGAAGATCTAATTAGATCTCTGTGATCTATTATGATCTCTGAAGATTTCAGTGAATTGCTAAATTTTTCTGTAAGGGACAAAATTGTTCTTTTTGGGTTTAAATTTCACTAAGAGGATGGACATCAATTCCTGCTGTTTTATCTGTTTCAGGGAGCCTACAAGAGCAGTCTGCCCATCAAAACCCACGGGCCTCAGAACAACAGACATCTGCTGTATGAGCGCTGGGCACGCTGGGGAATGTGGTACAAACACCAGCCGCTGGACTTAATCAGGTTCCGCAAATGGACTTACACGGGGAAGCAACATGTGCAGTTGTGTTGCCGCGGTCCTTGGTTTCATTCTTTCACGTACCTGCCATAGTGTGTCGGGAAAATGTGATGGGGAGAGGAGAAACCATGGGGTGATTTTTCAACAAAAGAAATGCGATACAAGGAATCTGTTACACGGTGGCAGGACAACTGAGAAATCAAACGTAGCTCTTTAAATCAAGCAGGGATTAGCAGCAGCAGAAAATTAGTAATACCCCAAGGGTGAAAGGGAAGTAGGACAAAGAGCCCTGTACCTGGGCCACAGCCCTGGAGAGCACGGAGAGGAGGGGCAGGGGCCTGAGTTATCACTTCCCTCTGTCCTTCAGTCTGCCAGGGGCTACCACGAGGAGTCCGCCAGGGACCCTGGGGAGTCAGCTCCTCTCAGAAATCGAAAGGCCCTCCTAGGGCGGAGGGCATTAAACAGTACAGAAGGCACTCAGCGTGCCTCTTGCTGCTAGGAACTCCCTTGTTACCAAAATTGAGAATGTGAAGAGGAAGACATGCATATTATACTGCACAATCTCAGGTACAGAAATTTTTTTTTTTTATTTACCAAGAACATGTATTGGTACATGTGATCACATAGTGATCACATTCATCATAGTTAATTTGTACCTCTACATGATACATCTTGGTTCCCCCTCTTCTTCCCCGCCCCTCCCTTCCCTATTTACAGTAGCTTTATTTACATTTTCCCCTTTTTCCCTTTCTTTTCTTTTTCCTTTCCTTCTTCTCCCCCTTTCCCCTTTCTAATTCTCCTCCCTATTGAATATTATCTTTCTTTCACTTAGTATCTATTATTCTTTCTTGTCCTTATTTACACTTATGGTTTCTCATATCAGAGAAACAATTTGATATGTACTCATGAGTGTCTGATTTATTTCACGTAAGGTTATGTTCTCAAGGTATATCCTTTTACCTATAAATATCTCAAGTTTATTCTTTTTTATGGCAAAGTAATACTCCATTATATAGAAAAACCACATCTTCTTTAGCCATTCATTAGTTGTTGGGCTGGAAGATAAAAGATCACTTAAAATTGGGAAACTGGAGGAAACAGGCTGGAGAGAGTGAGGGTGAAAATACTGGAGCTGACCAAAGAAAATCTAGATATTATTCACTTGCATGAAAAAAGAGAGAAAATAAAATCAGAAGAGGCAGTTGAGGAAGGAAAGAGAAAAATGAAAAAAGAGAGATGAACAACACAGAAGACAATGGAAGTAGCAACCGAAATAGCAACAGTAACTAAAAGAACAGAAGAAGGAAAGCAAAAGATAACCAAGTGAAAAAAGAAAAAAAAATTTTAAATATATATATATCCTTCTATATATAAGTTCTTCTAATGTCCATAGTCCTATGGTAGTGTCCAAGCCAGAACCCAGATCTGTGCTGGTGCCCCGCCCCGGACTGCAGTAGTTGGTGCTGGGTACTGTGCTGATCTTGGCCCCCCACTTTCAAATCTAGGGCAGGGTTTCCAGCCGGTCTCTCGCTGGGGGTCCCTTGGTGGCCTGCCCATGTCTCCTGACCCTTTATGACTCCACCACTTTTCCTCAGTCGCTTGAGTATGGTTGGCTCTTCCATGTATGCACAGCCTCCTCTCCTCTCTCCTCGCTCCTCTCTCCCAGCCGCTGAAAGCAGGGCTGTGCTCGTGCTGCGTGGCGTATTCATGGATATCAGGCAGAGGTGCTGCAGGTTGCTGTGGCAGATATGGGCCCAGGCTGTTGCAAGGCGGGTGTAGTCAAGGAAAGTTCGCCTCTGGTGAATTGCAACTTTGCTCCCTTCTCTTTCTTTCCCCAGATGGCTATTGAGAGCATGTTGGGGGGAGGGGTTGTTTTGGTCTTTCAGCAATGCCCACTGATGCTGTAGACCATCACTTTGGGATCTGTAGCAGTTTAAATTAGTGGTTATGGCTTACAGAGAAAAAAAAACCAAAAGAAAATCCTGGGGGCTCTTCGGGGGAGGGAGCAGCTTCCTGGTCATCTGTGTGCTGGTGTAATAACTAGGCTACTGGGTCCTTTATTCGTGGTGAGGCAGAAAGAAAAAATGAAAGGGGGGGGCAGTCACTCAAGATCTTGTCGCCAAACTCTCCTGTTTGGCTCAGCAGAGCAGGCTGGATACCCCTGTGGGCCCATGTGCCACCCCCACCCCACCACGGTTCTGCGGGCCAGACGCAGTGTGCTTGTGTACCTCCGGCAGGCAGCCGGCATCAAGGGTGCCCAGTCTCCAGCGGCAAGCGGCATGTGGGTGGGCTCTCGTGCGGTCCCTGGCTGGTGACTGGCAGCAGCACCCCACAGCATGGGTGCTCGAGTCCCCCAGGGCTGGCGGCATGGGCACGGATGTCCGGGCACCCTGGGGCTGGCGGCGTGGGCATTTGTGCAGCTCAGAGGTTCTCAACCAGCAACCAACCACATGGGTGCTCGGCTCCCTCCCTCTAGCTGTGGCACGAGGTGGGCGCAGCTCCTGTGGGTAGCACTGTGAGCTATGTCATAGTTCTATAGCATCCCACGTCTATATCTTGCCTTATCTGTAGGTCTTAGCCCAGGTTGGTCTTGGAATAAGGTTATCTGTCCCTCCAGATTTTCTTTTACCTGGGTTTTTGATGAATTTTCATGGAGCAAATCCAACATAGCTCTTCCTCTCTTCAGCCGTGCTGGATTCTCCTCAGGTACAGAATTTTGTCCAGTATTTTTCTTTTAATAACCAGCAGGCAGATTGCCTTAAAATCTTTGACCTTCTAATTTGAAAATTAGTAAGATTATTCTTAAGAGTGAACAATTCTGAGGATATGGTTCCCTTTTTGTGATGCTTCTTCCATGTCATGAGCAGAGGTGGGTGCTCAGGATTTGGGCGTTTCACGTGCTGTGCTCATGAGTGGCGGAGCCCTTAGGTAAAACCCGGACGGTATGCTTGGTAGGGCAGGTGCCAGCCATGGATGGAAGGTAAAGGGATGTCCATTCTTTTCCCTCTCTGCAAACAATCATTTCTGGACATGTGTTTCTGTTGTTTTCCCACTTAAACAACTGAATTCAAATATTTAATAACCAAGATTTATTGGGTTTCAATCTATTTTCCTTTGGAAAACATTTGAAAGTAGAAAGGGCATATTTTAATAATCATTAACTATAAAACCTGCTTAACAAAATAGTTATGCAACATTTTTCTTAAAAAAAAAATTTCACAGTAAGCATGAGAAGAATTTAAAATTTCAGAGTTGCTGAATTAAATAATTATGTCTACAAGAGTAGATTTCAGCATTTGTTTATTTTATGATACAAGCCACAGGACTAGTCAGCAAATGAAATTTCCAGGGAACAGCATTAAAATACAGTGGCGCCTCAATTCACAAAAGCTTTGGTTTGTGAGCAGTTTGCTTTGCAGACCGAAGCGCCTGGCAAAACTTTGCTTCCATTCGCAAACTCGGCATCGGTGACAAACACGACCTCAGCTGTGCTTTCCAGAACTGTGGAAGGAATTAAGATCGTGAATTGAGGTGCTGCTGTACATGAAGAAAGTAGCTAAGGTTGATGGGTGGTGCAGAGTTGCAGCGTGGTGACCTCTCTTGCTCCCTTGTCTGTCATGGCTCTGAAATACCCTAAAGAGACTTCGAGATTGAACTTCCGGGTCAAGGTCATTTCCAGCCCTCTTTCTCTGCCTGGCACCAGCCTCTCCTGACACAGACCTGAAATCTGTCTCTATTTAGGCAATGAGGCTTTGGGTTAATAATACTGTGGCTCCTGTCAGCCTTCTGTGGCCTGTGGGTAGTTTAAATGTTAGTGTGATGCTTTCTGTAGGAACAGATCTTTCTCCATCTCCTGTCACCATTATTATAAGGAGATTCCACAACGTTTGCAGCAGGCTCTAAAATCCCTCCCTACACCACCCAGGAATACTCACTTAAGGAAAAAGCTTTAATTAGTGTAATAAGCCTAAATTTTAATAACTAATATGATACACTTCAGTTTCAAAGCAGAACACTATCATTGCAATAATGATGGTTGACTGGGCTTTCTTAGGAGAAATAAATAAAAGGAGAATATTGGCTAAATGATGCTTAAGGGAGGTTGGCTCCAAGTCCCTACCTGGTGAAATCTACACAAGATTTAATTGGCACAATACAGATACTGAAGTAGAAAGAGAATATTTTCAGAAAGAGAATGCTGGGGGAAAAACGACAAGAGAATTTTCCTGGCAGCAAGAATAACTGCTCAGGGCAATATCCCCAAATGAATTTTAAAACTCTATATTAAGTAACTACTTCTGGAAGATAGAGACCTAACAGAAGTAAAGAAGTCAGTCAAGTTTCACTATTTTGACTAGACCTTTATAAACTGTGTAATGGCTAGAGCTAGCAGGATGCTCAGTGAGGAAAGAGCAACGGAGCAGGCCCCTGAACTGCTTTCCCACATGTCTGCGCTCAGCAGATGAAGGGCAGGAGATGCTCTCGTCCTGGTGTTGTTCAGTCCGGCAGTGGCGACTGGGAAAGCCGCACACAGGTCTCCCTGCAGCAGCTTACGGCCTTACAGAGAGGAAGACTGATTGAGGAGCTGAGAGCAGTTACCGTGAACTATGACAAATTTAGGGCACCACAGCGTGGCTGAGGTTGTGTGGGAGCACGAGCAGGGGCATCTAATCAGGGCTGGAGAGGGCATTAGGGAAGGACTCCTGAAAGAAACAGTACGAGGTGACGCACTGGAACAAATCAGATAGGGAACAGGCTGAAAAAAACATGGAAGCGTTTTGCTTTTAGGGAACCGCTTAACCAAGGAAATTGCCGGGTGGCTTGGAAACCGCAGATGTGAGCCTCAGGGAGAAAGATGAGGTGTGATGGCTCAGAGGTGTCCGGCCAAAGGCAGGCTGAGACTGAAATCTCTGCTCTGGCCTCCATGCAGAGGGGGATCTCTTCCGGCTCGCACAGGAGCAGCATGGTTCAGCACAGCTCTGCGATTTGGAAACTAAACAGAGATGGTTCCAGGGGGATGGCGAAAGGCCACGGTTGGGTTACAAAAGCTTTGGGAGCCGTATTAAGAAATTTGGCACAGAATTAAATACACTGGGCAAGTTGCCCCTATAATGGCCGTGTGTGGAAGTCAAGAACGTCACCGTTAGGAGACTCGCGAGCGAGCCGTGATGTTGGCTGCTCTAGCTGGAACTGAGGAGGAGCTGATCTGGTATACTCCAGTTTCCTCCTGTCTCGCCCACTGGTCGTGGTGCCGACACTTGCAAGGTCCCGGATGTCACCTTCCGCTGAATATGCGCTTTCTCCTGCAGGCTGTACTTTGGAGAGAAGATCGGACTGTACTTCGCATGGCTGGGGTGGTACACCGGAATGCTGATTCCCGCCGCGGTCGTTGGCTTGTGCGTTTTCTTCTACGGACTAGTGACCATGAATGAAAGCCAAGTCAGGTAAGCACGGGGAGACTCGTCAGAGGGTGCGGCCTCTCTTCTGAGTATGCAAAAGCTTGCAGATAATGCTGGTCATCAAACCAATACAAATATGGTTATTTGCTTTTTTTAATGCAAAACACTCTGAAAAGGGCATCTTAGACTTCCATATGCAAATTCTCTTAGGTAAATTCAAAGTCTGCTCATCTTTATACCAAATTTCTTCTTTCCAGTATATCCCACATCGTGATCTAAAAATAGTAGCAAAATAGTCAAACATATATCAGAATGATGATTCTTTTGCTCAAGTGAAATGACTCATAATTTATGAATAGGAATACATCATTCCTAGAAATAATACATTATTATGTGGTAGAGACGAGAGTCACCTGGGATTAGAGACCCTGCGCAGCAACCTGTCCTGTTTATACATAGATCAGGAGAGTGTCATCAGGTTCAACTAGATCTGAAGAAGCTTTCTTTTCATCCCCTTCAGCACTCGGTGTGTTCTCCTTTTGCCCTTTTTAACCAGGGCCTTGCTCCTGGGCTGCAGCAACGGTAGCTAATTTTACTGTGAGAGTCTTCACGGCACAGTAAAAATTGATTTCCCTTAAAATATAATATGAATATGTAGATGTTTGTAGACGTGTAGCAATCTTGACCCAGAACAAAGTGTCCTTATTGTCCTTGAGCTCAATCCTATTCAAAATCTGAGTTCTTGACTTGTTATCTCAGAATCCCTTTGCCTCAGGAGGCCAAGCGGTAACTGGCATGAAACCTAAAACAACTGCAGCTCCAAGCATTTCGTTAGTCACAGTTTGTTTCTGAGTTCTACAAACTCGACTTTCACTCTGGTCAACAGCGTCTCGCTGGACAAACATTCCTCCCTCCCTCATTCCTCTTTTGGGCTTCTCCCCGGTGTGCCGCTGAGTCAGGAACCTCGGGGGCCCATAGGATTAATTTACAGTGTCTTCACAAGAGAAACACTCTTCAACCAGCGTGGAAGATGCCTCTTCAGGAGCTACAGCTCAAGTGGGTTACCTGAAGAGCAAATGAACAAAGATTTACCATGAGATGTAAACTCCTCCCTCCACCCCTACAAAGCTGGGAATAAACAAAGGAGAAGAGACGGCTGCTCCTATCGATTCATGTGCCAGCGGAGTAAATTAGGGTCCTTTTGTATGAAATAAGTATTCTTTAACCTTTGGTACAAGAAATGTTTTAAAAAGCATTAGTGAACTCTTTTCTCCGTGCTGTATGGTATTATATTACTGCTGCTACTGTCACACTATAATTAAGATCCTGTCAGACTTTCTATTCTAATCCAAGAAAAGCAGCACTGAATATCTTGACTTTCAAAATTTGGGGACTGAAATTTTCCATTCAAGGTGCAGACTTGGCTGCATCATAAGTGTGCTCTTGGTGGGGGGCAGAAAGGGACTGAGTGTTCTTTTGTGTTGATTTATGTTAGTGTTACTTTATTAGGCTTTATGGTTTGTTTGTTTATTGCAAGGTAGTAAAATATTGAAAAGCTACAGCTGTCATTCTATCAATCAAATTTCTACCAGATATGTTTAATTAAATTAAGGTCATATTATTTCTTTATTGTCCTGCAGTTAACTGTAGGAGCATATATCAAGTTCTAGGTCTTTGCAAACATGCACACGTGTGTGTCTGTGCAGTATTGCTTTTACACAGCCAAATATCTGTGCCTGGAAGAGGACATATCACAAGATTTGAAAATGAAAAAGCGAGTATTTGTGGCCCACTTCAGGAAAAGGTTAAAAAACAGAAATTCCAGTTTTCTGGTTCATTCTTGCGTTTTTGTCATTGGAACACATCAAGAAACTTAGGTGACACTTCGTATTGGCCAGACTTACAAGAAGCTGCTGCTTCCTGTTAAAGCTTCCCACCCCTCTCCTGGCATTATCCTTCATAGTGTGTCTTCTGTTCAACAGACACCTGCAACGAGACAGGTAAATTATCAGTATCCTTTAGGTACTGTCCTCATCTCAGACAAGTAAATTCATCTTCAGAAAAAGAAGTGACTTACTCAGGGCACAAATCTATTAAGGAGTCAGCTAAGTTTAAAACCTATATCTGATTCCTTTAAAAACCTTATTGTAGGATGAATATTTAGTATCAGATTTGCACTCAATGAAATTTTCTGTGCACAATAGCATATAGGAACAATGTTGTAGAAAATGGATCGGAAATTTAAACATCTTGGGAGTGCGCACATGTTGGATAACGGTGCTGTCAGCCTCTGACAGACATAGATACTCTCTCTTTGTTGTACGAGTCCTCACTGTTTTAGGCTATTTAGCCTCATAGAAATATTTTTCTGTGACTGGCTCATTTTGTTTTTGTAATAATATCTCGGTTCACGAGTCCTTCTGTTCACAAACAATTCAGTTCATGAACAGAAACGTTTGGCAAAATTTGGCTTCCATTTGCAAGCTTAACATCAGACATTTAAAACTGAATAAAACACCAGTATACACTTATAAAATGTTTTCCTATTCATTCACTAATCGACAGAAATGTTGTCTGTTTCTGGATCATCTATATGTTTAATAACTCTGCAGTGAACACGGGAGTTCCGCTAGCCTTTTAAAATCCTGCTTTTATTTCTTTTGGAAACACGTTCAGAAGTGGGATATCTAGAAAATATGGTAAACGTAGTTTTGACTTTTGAGGAACTTCACCACTGTGTTCTATAGCAGCACATGACTTTAGATTCCTGCACTGAGAGTTCCAGTTTCTCCAGTCCTTCCCAATACGTGTTATTTTTTCATTATTTTCAGATGTAGTAGCAGTCCTGGGGATGTAGCTTAGAGGTAGAGGATTTTCCTTGGATGCTCAACATCCTGGGTTCAGTCACCAATGCGAGAAAAGAATAAAATAGAATAGCAAGCTTAAGAAGTGGTGATTTTGACCTGCATTTTCCTGATGATTACCTTGGCTCCTTGAGCCAATGTTTAATTCATCCTGCTGTACTGTTCTTCTTTAAACTTGTTTTCACATTTCACTCCTCGAAGGCACGTCCTCAAGCAGTTAGTCCCTTCTCCTTGACCAAATCACAAGGAGTGAGGCCAGCCAGCCCCCGGTGGGAATATCCTCCTCACCTCCAGGATCTTTAATTGCCAGTGATCTTTTTTTTTTGACTCAGCACTTGAGGTGTATATCTAAAAACAGGAAACAAAAGAAAGCCACAATTAGATTTCAGATTGGCAGGTTAGATTATCCAAGCCTGCCCCCCCAAACAAAGACAGAACAAAACAAATACAAAACAAAACAAAAACCTCATATAATGGAACCTCTCCCTCCCTCTAGCGTTAAAAAAAAAACCAAAAAACTGATATTCTCAAATGCCTTATTCTAGGTTTAAAAAACATTCTCAGAAATAATTGTTTAATACTGTTGATGTTATATATCAATTTAAGATTTGAGTGATTGATAGAAAATTAATTTAATGATCATGATGGTGAAAATATGATCCAGTCTAGTGACTGAAATTCTAGTCTTTGTGCATCGATAAATCTGGGTATTTGTCTGACCATTTGGAAGGTTGGAAAGCTGATGTAAGATAAATCAGCTCAAGTAGATTTTCTGTGTGAGATTTGTGTAGGACAAATTGTGGCATTTATAAAATCACAGTAGGTCATGATAGGAAGCCCATTTTAATTAAAATTTTCTTCAAGAAGTATGTTAATTTTTCCTGTCCCTGAAAATTGCTAGTATTGGTAGGTGGAAATGCAATCTCTGCTTTCTTTTAGGTGCTTAAAATGCACATTCTACATATTTCATTCTACTTTATATATTACTAGGTAAATGGTGCATGCGAAAGTGGGGGAAATGTAGTACATGTAAGACCCATTCCACCACCATCATCATTTACATTCATACATCACTATGAATGTAAATTGTTCATAGTAAAATTTCTTTTAAATATGAGATGAACTTCATTCCTCTTTTAGCTGTGTTGCAGGTACTGGAGGATGGAGTCTATAATCAAAACCTGAACTCAGGCTCCCGAAGTACCTCTTGCTGGTTCTGTGACCTTGAGCAAAGTTCTTAAGTGAGCGTTGTGTTCCTTTCCTTAATGGAGACCATCACCATTAGTGGAGATTCAGGTGCAGAGACAGTGACTTCACCCACTGCAAAGCGTCTCCTCTCACTTTGGGCTTGAAGTTCTATATATCCCACCCTGGGAATGCGCATGCATTCTTTTGACTTTGATTGTATACATTTTCTAGAATAGTAAATCTTGCTGCTAACATTGCCAATTAAACTTGCATTAACAGTTGCATTTCAGGCACATTTTCTAAACCTTTTAAAATCTTTTCAGCATTTTTAGAGCAGATTCTCTAAAGAAAACCGGCTCGAGAAAGTAGGAAAGGGTTTGTCAAGAAGATAAAGGCACAAAACATGCTAAAAGCAGGTTACTGTGAGCTCTCTGTATGTGGCGTTACTCAGAAATTGTTGATTCACAGCTCTCCCTAGCAAGCCATCTCTAATGTGCTCTGAGATTTTTACAAGGCAGTGAGGCAGGAGATTAGGGTGCAGGCAGCTGGCTAGGAGGAGTGGGCATGGCCTCTTCATCATGATATTCTAGGACGCATGGGCAGAAAGTGCTGTCTTCGGGTCTTCTCTTGAGAACTTGAGCAGGTTTTTGACAGGATGGCCCGGCCCATGGGTGCCAATGAGGCCTAGTGTGCTGTGTCCTCTTTCACGGTGTTCCATTCTCATCGTGCAGAGTGTACTTCTTTTCCTGCTTTTAATTAGCCCACACTCACTCTGCAAAGCATGTTTCTTTTCCTGCTTTTAATAAAGGTAAAACCTCTCTTTCTTTTGTGGTTATCTTGACCAATTCTTTGTTCAGAACAGAAAGACCCTAGAAACCACCTTGAGGAGAAGACTCCAGCACCCCAAACCCCAGTAACATCAGTGGGCATAAAACTGAAGAGACAAATGTGATAAAAAGTTATACTATAATTGAGAATGTATTTAATTCAGTAGAAACTATGTCATCCTGACAGTCTTTGTGAGGGAGACACACACATACACGCCCACTCCTTTAATTTCCAGTGAACATTCTGCACCAACATCATGTACTATAACACATGCGTGGTGACCTGCATGGTCAGTAGACTTCAGAAGTCAGAATAGTCAGGCCTGATTCCAGCTCAGCCCTTCTAAGCCTATGAACTCGATTAAAGCTCCACAGATGTAGTGCACAGGAGTGTCCTGAGCACCTTGAGATCTTGTACAAAAGTGTCTTTATTTTCACATGCTCTAGAAGTGTCAAATACATGTACAGAATGGTCTGTTATCATTTCAGTGTCCTGACAGAGTTTTCTAAAATCAAAGAAGCAAACACCAACCTTCGTCTCACCAGTATGGCAAAGCACTAGACCGGGAGTCATAGTCTAAATGCTTCCCATCTTGTCTGCTACCCTGCACTGTTTCTGTTTCGACTTTTTCCTCTAGATCTGGCTGCTTCCGGCAGGGCTGCCTGGTTGAGGTGAGTGATTTCTCAGCACAGAGCCTCATGATTTCTTTTCTCTGATTTCTTAAGCCAAGAGATCTGCAAAGCCACCGAAGTCTTCATGTGCCCCCTGTGTGATAAGAACTGCTCGCTGCAGAGACTCAATGACAGCTGCATCTATGCCAAGGTGAGTAAGTCCTGCATGCTGTCCTTCCTGTGCTCTGCCTTTTCCAGGAAGCAGGCACAAGAAGGCCTCCAGTGAACAGCCTTTCACCAGAATCAACCATTCCCAAGAGTTTCAACAGCCATTAGTGCCACTGACGACTGGAAAAAAGTCGGTCAGCTCCAATTACGATGATAGTACACTTTTGAGTATCTTTGTTTTCTTTTGTTTTTGTAATTGATAATTGCTACCTTAGACACAAACTTCTACTTCCAATCATGTATCTGGGCTATTTTTATATGAACAAGTATTTTCAGTGCTGATGATTAAATTTACCTCTTCCATGACGACTCGTGGAGTTAAAATACTTCTAATTGCACAGCAAAAATGAAACAGCACACCAAAAGGTTTTATTAAATTATGCTCTTTAAAATCACCTAAAAAGGCCCAAATTTGATACCTAGCACCTTCCAAAAGAAAATCACCTAAAGAGTTTTGTTTTAAATTCTTAAGCCCAGACCATACCTCAAATCAGTCTGTAGGTTTAGAAACTAGATATGAGCATATTTTAAAATGTTCTATGTTGTTCCAGTATTCCTACAAATTTAAGAAATACTGACTTACATAATTATTACCTTTTATTTATAACAGTTTTATTGATGTGTAATGAACACATAGTAAAAGCTACATATTTGAAGTATACAAATTCATACATTTTCTTAAATATGTGTGTCTCTGAACCCATCACTACCATCAATATGAAGAACTCACCTGTCACCCCCAGAAGCTTAAAATCGTGCCCCCCAGCCCTCTCTAAGCCTTCTCCTGTGCTCAGGTAGCTAATTGCTTTGTGTTATTATAGATAAGTTTGTATTTTTCGACGCTTGTGTACATGGAATTATACAGTATACATCTTTGGGCTTCTTTTGCAAAACATAATTTTGAAGTTCACCCATGTTGTAGCATTTGTCAACAGATCATTCCTCTTTGTTGCTGAGTATTATTCCATTATATCTGTATCAAAGTTTGTTAGTAAACTCAAGGGTTGTTTCAAATTGTTCCCTGCTTCAAGTAAAGCTTCTATGCATGTTCTTCTACAAGTCTTTCTAGAGACAAATGCTATTGTAGCTCTTGGGTAAGTCACTAGAAGTAGAAGAGGTAGATATATGCTAAATAAATGGTTAACTTTTGCATTACTCCATTTTCCATTATGGTGATGAAATATCTGAGCCAGGCATTTTATTAACAAAAGATGTATTATTTATTGATGGTCTTCTTCCTGGAAAATTCCTGCAGTCACGTAGAAAATCACATGCCAAGAGAAAAGAAGCATGAGTGTGTATGTGCATCTGACTGGTCACTCCCCTCCCCCCTCCTTATAAATCCACCATGATTTAATCAAAATGGTTCCATTCCAATGACTTGATCTAGTCCTAATCACTTGCAAAATGCCCCCCAAACACCACAGTGGGACTGAGTGTCCTCCCTCTAAATACCTCACAATGAAGATTAAGTAGCAACATATTACGGCCTGGGGAGACTTGAACCACATCTGAACCATAGAAATCTGTTTTAAAACTGTCAACCCAAATTTTTTCAGAATGTCTGTACCAGTGTACCTGCCTACTGGCAGCAAACGAGAGCCCCAGTGTCTGCTCAGTGTCTGTGCAGTCAGCGATCCTCGGCATGGTCAGTCCATTTTCATTTTAACTATTCCATGACTAGAAGCATCTCATTGCAGTTTAGTAACTTACACATAATTCGATTTGGGGCAATTGGTCTTACTTTTAAAGCATTTGTGTTGTCTAGAAGTAAGCATTCCCCACAACAAAAGCAAGCTCTGTCTGTGTGCTCTACCCCGCTCCCTGTGAGCGAGAGGATTTCTGGTCATGCTGGTGGGGAACAGCACCGTCCTAACTCTCCTCCTTCACGCTGGTTCCGTTTGCAGCCCTGAGCAGTTTCCTGCCACACAGGAACACGGCGCGGGCCGAGTTCTCCCTCTCAGCATCTCTGGGCCCTTCTAGGACAGTAAACGCAGGCGATGTAATGCTCACCTGACTTGTTTCCCACCCCTCATGGACGATCGCCCTTCCATTGCTGGACGTCCAAGCTCTTACAATACATGGTTCCATATTTTGAGCATTTTGGTTGCTTTAATATCAGGATAAAAGTGACCCCTTTTCCCTGCCGGGTATAGAAACGAAGGTCTCTATTAAGCAGTTTTGACAAGACTGAGCATCAAATTAATACACATTTCGCTACTTTGCTCCATGACCAAAACTTACTAAAGCCAGCTTCGGAATTATTAATCTTGAACAAATAGCATACAAAAGCATTATTTTGTTAAAATTTTAATTTTTAATATATGCTCAGTTTTTTTCATTCTTTTCAAAGTTGTCCAAAGATGATGAGGGCTTAGAAATAATATGGGGCAGCATCACATCATGAGTTTGGTTTTTTCCCTTGATTTTTTTCAGTTTTTATTTATTTACTTTGGTGCTGCTAGGTAAGCACCAAACGTCTTGCTAGGTAAGCGCTCCACCACTGAGCTAAATCCCCAACCCTGTGTTTGTTTGTTTGTTTGTTTGTTTGTTTTTTTGAGACAGTGTTTCACTGTGTAGTTCAGGCTGGCCTTGAACTCACGGGGATCCTCCTGTCTCGGCCTCCCGAAGCTGGGACCATAGTTGTGTCCCACCCCTCCCATCTGTGCTTTTTTAACAAACATTTATTCAATATCTGGCATGAGAGTCAGCTTGTACACTGGCTTTAAGGCTAGAGCAGGAATGGCAGAGAAGGGGGTCTCTTCTCTAAGAAACTTCACTGAAGAGACTCTATATAGTCTGTAGACATCAGAACCACCTAGAACACTTATTATAAAGCAGACTCCCGGGCCCCACACCCTGAAACTCAGAATTAGTTCACTGAGGGGCAGGCCTGGAACCTCCGTGTCAGCAGGTTCCTTGGGTGGTTCTGATCCTGAAGACCACCACAGATCTAACAGGTGAGGGAGAGGACTGCGCATTTTTCCACGTTGGCCTAGTTTCTACCCAGCTGCAGTGAATACTGATGGTGGTCCAGGTCCCGCAGTGTGGAGAGTTAAGGAGGAATGAGAGACAGGGGAAGGGAGGGAAGGCGGAAAGAGGGACAGGGAGGGAAGGGGAGAGAGGAGGGAAGAGACAGGGACAGAGACACAGACGGGGTGGGGATTAAATTCTAAATTTCTGCTCCCCAGGCTGCCCGCGGTAGCAGGGGCTGCAGACTTGAATCTGCCATAATATTCTTGCATATTCGTGCTCTCCTTAGTGCGGCGAGTAATTAACAAACTGGGAGCGGCAGTTTCCACAGCCAGATGTTACTCTGAACTTAGCCAAGCAACTTTAGAGGAAGATCCAGGAGCTACAGTAGGGGGCAGACTTCAAGCTTCCAGCCACAGGAAGTTTAATAACGCCCTTAAACAACGCCCTTAAACAACGCCCTTAAACAACGCCCACGTTTAGTGGTTCACAGTCACACGCAGCTTCCGGAGATGACTGGATCTCCAAAATAAAGGAGAATTTGTGCCTTGTTTGAGGTCACTTTGCTCCCCTCTCCTGCATCACCCTATTCACGTGGACAGTGCTAAAGAAGATGCTCATTCGTAGGTCCCCTCCCCATAACAGTCAGCTATTTTTCGAATAGAATAATTCATTGCAAATGCATGTGTTTAGATAGGTCAAGCTTCTTGCTTTTTAGAAAAATCTGGCGTGCTCCTTGGGGAATTTTTTTAAGGTTTTAACTGAAGTTTGCTTGACTATAGCAAGTGTTCTTAGGGTATGAGACAGAAGGACACTTGTCACTTACTCTCTACCTGTGGTCTACCCTCCAGCCACCCACAAGATGCCCTGAGCCCTCTTCTCTCTCTCCCTTTTGCATTTAGTATCTCTTTCTTATGTCATCGGGAACTCACACTATAATCACAGGTTTCTAATTGACCACCCCCCACACTGTAATATCCCCTACATAACAGATGGGCTGATAAAACACATCAACCATTACAGCTCTCTCCTTAGGGAAGATTCCGACGCCTCCTCAGGCCTCCCTTCCAGCTTCATCTCCTAGTCCATGTTTATAATCTCTCACTGTATGAAGATCACATGTATACCCACTTATCATATGAACATGTTTTAAAAAGATGAGGTTTAAATTTATTGAGTTTAATGCTGGAAAGATTTGAAAGTGAACCCAGCAAGAAAAAAAATAGAAATTGTTTTAAAGGAAAATACCGCATGAAATATGACAAACTATGTCCATGTAACACCGTTGTTGTTAAATGTGGCCTTTTCTTGCCACTTTTCTACAGTCGTGGCTATTTCTGATGCAAGGGAGAGCCATTATTTCTTGGTGACCTTTAAGCCCCCATATGTAAAGTCTCTGTTCTAACACCTGCCACACGGTCCCCTCAGGGGGTCAGCATCTGAGGAATGCAGACAGCCTGCTAGGAAGCCCGGGGGTCTCTGCAGGGCACCCTGGAAACAGAAAGCCTGGACTCCCCTGCTGGGTGTAACTTTATGAGCTCCGTGGGAGAGCTTCTTTAGGGTTCTTTCCTCTCCGGTACATAATGGATGGTGATAATTTTTCTGAAAACCACCACTTATAACATTTTTAGAAACCCTAAACCTTACCAGTCAGAATTTTGGAGCTGAGTAGAATATTTTATACCTGTTCACAAACCTTTAAAAGGATCACATCCTTTTATGATGATATTTTTAACAATGCTATATTACAGAAAAATATAGCCTACGTTTACTTGTTTTACCTATTTTGCAGTGTGTCCCCGAGGTTGACAATTAAAATACACATAATATCGTTTCAGTACTTCCTTTGAGCACAACCCAGACTTCAGGCTGTGCATGGAGGTCTCCATTCTACTCCCACTTCCCTTATAATAATATTTTTTAATCCAAAATTGGCCTTGCCTTCCTTTGAAAATGCTATTTTCTCTACACAGTACACCCCATGCCCCTCAACTTACTTGAAGCATTATTTTCCATATTTCTCTTTTCCTGTAGTCAAATGTGCCCTCAAATGAAAATTTCCAGAAAGAAACAATCCATAAGCTTTAACTTTTATGCCATTTTGAATAATGTGTTAAACTCTTGTACAATCCCACCCTGTCCAGGCAGGGATGTGAATCTTCCCTTGTCCCGTGTATCCATGTATTATGTGCTACCTACCCGTTAGTCATTTAGTAGCCATCTCAATTATCAGGTCTCAGTAGCTCTGTCATGGTCCTTGTGTTCAAGCAACTCATACCTGTTAGCCAACCCTGCTCACAAGGCCCACAGCATGGACTTCACGTCTGTGAAGACGCTCTATCACCTCATATTATCCCAGGAGGGTGAGTATAAAACAATAAGGTGCCCTGAGAGAGAAGCCACATCTTCATCATTTCTATTACACCAGATTGTCTTCATTGCTCTATTTTATTATTAGTCTTCTCTTGCTGTGTCTGTCTTGCATATTCAGCATTGTCACAGGTATTATGTATAGGAAAAAACACAGGATATACAGAGTTATGTACTCTCTGTGGTGTTGGGTATCCACTGGGGTCTCAAAACGTGTCCCTCTGGATGGGGGGCACTGTAGTTTCTGCACTATTTGTGTGCATGCCAAACATTTATGTTCTTGGCTGTATTAGTTTAATTTTCTTCACTAATTCATAAATATGGTGACAGCCTTCCACAAACAAAAATAAGCAAAGGTAATTTCAATTTTATTAAGTTTGAATTTTATTAAAATTATGCAATCCTTGCAACTCTGAAAATTTATCACTGTACAGTGTTCTTTATGCAGCTTCAGGTGACACCTGATTTATACACATCTTGACAGTATTGTATATGTCTAGTGATTTATGAAACGTCTGAAAACAACTTGAGCTGAGATTCATCACATTTTACACGCCACGGCTGGACTCATGGCACGGAGAGACATGACAGAAGGGTCGTGGGACTGTGGTACTTCCCCCAGAAGTGCTGTCCTGCTGACAAAATTTTCCAATTTGCAAATTTCCCATTCCTGGAAGTTTTGCTGAAAGGAAATGCAATTAGGTGCACCTTATATGAAAAGCCAACTTCTTACATCTCATGTTGTAGTGTAATTATGTGGCCCACAAATGCCTCCTCAGGTGCTGCTAAGCAATTTGAAAGCAAATTGAAAGGGAAGTGTAATGGGAATCAGGGGAGAGAAGAAAAGAGGTAAAAATTGTTCCCTCATTTCTCCTTGTAGGGAAGTCCCACAAAGTAGCTGCAGTATCCATGAAAGAATCTCATAAACTATAAAATACTGTGATTTCGTTGGGTGAAAACCATAGTACCTAAATTCAGACAGCAAGCCCTGGGTTATTATAATTAGCAGAAGGGTTCATTTCGTCTGTTGTTTTCTGCTCAGGTGACATACTTGTTTGACAACGGAGGGACAGTCTTCTTCGCGATTTTTATGGCAATATGGGGTGAGTATGTTCTCTCAGTACACTCTAGCTGTCATTTCTAAGGCTATTTCTGTGTTTCTTCACACACGCACATGCACACACACATGCACAGCACGCAGCAACTCAGCAATAGCTGCCTCGACTTTCTATTGTTTTCACTTGTGAAGTCTAGTACTTGCTTTGTTTGCTTTCTTCATACATTTAGTGTTTTTTGGAGAATTTAATCCTTATCTAACTGTAACCACTACAGCCTGGATCTCCCTACACTATGGAGTGTTTTTTGTTTTTGTTTTTGTTTTGCTGCTAAGATCATGTGACAAACCAAAACATACTAAGGTTTTTATATTATTACTCGTGAAAGTGACATTCAAAAGTTTTTCTTTGTTTAATATTTCCATTCATTTATTTCTGTATGCTTCGTATATTTAAAGGTGCAGAACCTATTCCATGGGTGATTGAACAATATTATCTAATACATAATGAATCCTATTCCTAACAACTTAAAACTGTACAAATTATGTCTGAGTATATTCTTTGGCTGATTTTCACCGTATTTCTCATTGAGTTTTAAGGCACTCAATTAATCAAAATCTAAAATATATTTAGACAAGTTGGAGTCCTTCACACTTGGAAGACTTTTGAGGAAAGTATGACTTTCCTGACTAGGGTCAGGTCTCTCCACATGGGCTTGGGGAGGGGAGTCATTGGCACAGTGGGGACTCCATAAACTGACCACATACGTACTGATAACAGAGAAGCAAAATGTGGTAGAATACAAAAATCTCTCTTTCCTATTACTTAATTCTCCAGGAGCTGAACTCTGGGCCATATCTTCTATCTAGCTTTAAACAATTTTTTTTTTTTAAAAATCACTCTCATAATTTTCCTACCAATGCTAATCCTAATATATGGCCCTCGGACTGCAAGTAGAACAAGGAAGAGTCTACTACATTGTTTTTTGTTCAAAAAAGATGAAATATAGTTTTGCTTCCCTACTTTTGTTGAAGGATTTTTATTGTTACATTACCAGGCATTGCTATCACGGTGACATCTTTATCTGATTCTGCAAACATGTTCTACTAAGAAACAGACAGACCAAAGCACAAATCACAGCTAGAGAATAGGAGCTTGAGCCCAGCTGAAAACTGTAAGCAGGGAAACCTTTGAACGATGTATCCTTTCTCTGTTTCTGCTACTAGTGCCAGGCTCTGACTGTTCTCCTTGCACAGTCCGCAGGACAGTGGCCTTGCACAACCTCTAGGGAGGTGAGAGTGTTAACGGGCCAGGACAGATGGATACGTGCCACCTGAAGCCCTTTGGGTGCTAGTTACACTGCGGTGCGAAGTGGAGGAATATCGTCCATAGGAATGCTGTCCTGGGCACTTTCTCGGCTTTCTGGCACGGAAGAGCCGTTCACAGAGGGGTTGTAATAACTGGGACTCCCAAAGCCCACATCGTAAGGTTCTGGTGCATTGTCCAATCGCAGAACTAAAGAATAAAATAAAATAAAAATTGTTTTATAATGACAGTCGGAAAAATGCATGCTCGGGCATCTGATTATATTACCAATTATATTACAGATGTTCTAGCTAAGTACGTAAGTAAATATTTTACGCCAGCTTTTCAGGTATTACTTTTGAAATGTTAAAGAAGTAGATAGTTTCAAACTTCATTTATTTCTATGACTAGGGAACAGGTTTACTTCCAAAATTTTACTGCCAGTAGATGCAAAATAAAACAAGTAGAAAAGAGATTATTACAAAAATATTCCAATACTTGGTATACAAAAGTACCAGTGTACGTCTCATTGATTTTTTAATCTCGTGGTTTCCAAAATCTTACTAACACATTCTGAATTTGCAGCTTCTAGTATAAAAATTATTCTTGGTAAACTGAGGGCATTAAAAATGATAGCCATTATTTTACCAGTTACCTCAGTATCTTGATTGTCAGGCTATTTCAGGTGGAGAAGGAAGAAAACAGTTCTTGAAAACTTGTGTCCTTCTGAGAGATCCAAGTTATGCATTTAAGATTTGCTCAGTATTTTTTTTTCTTTTTCGATGAATAACTAATTATTTTCTTCACTATCATGAATTCATATTCAAAGGAACTCTGGCCATGCTTAGATATCTTAAGTTATCACAAGCAATTACTAATCACTAATTAGAGTAGTAACTTAATAATATTCAATTGGCCATCATCATATGTTGCCCGCCTATTCCTTAAGCCACCCGTCTCCAGACTAGGCTCAGGAAGCTGAGGTGTTTGAAAGATGGGTCCCAAACCTGTCTTGAAAAAGTAAGGCAGGTGTTGCTATTGAGTTATTTTTTATGGGTCAATTGTAACTGCTTAGATTTTATCAATCTGATGGATGGAATATTTGCATGAAATATGTTAGACAAAGTTCTGAGGTTTAACAGTATGTTAACTTCTGTTGTTAGAAATCCTATCTTTTAATTTTCCACTGAAGTGTCACTTTTTGTTTTATATGGATTGCTCGAAATCCATAAACAAAGTTCAGTTACATTTACAATTAAAGGATTTGGTTCTAAATATTAGTAATGTATTAGCATAATCTCATCAAAACTCGATAAGATGTTCTTTAACAGCAGGACTCAACATGGACAGTTAACTATTTGTTATTGATGGGAAAATTCCTAGTATAAAGAAAAATACAGATTTTTCCCTAAAGTGTAAAAGAAATGAATCAAGCATCTGAAGTAATTTCACTTCTGTTCTTTTGGGTATCTTACTGCAAATCAAACCTACAGCTTTATTTTCAACATATATGTTTCTCATAAATAGATATGGTGGTTGTTTTTTCCATTATATGAGTGGAAAATTCCTGAAATAAGATACATTGTGCCACTTTTAGCTCCTGGGTTTGAGACTCATTAAGGCGGTGTAAGGAGGTGACTGTATGTGTGTATATGTCTGATGACCTCCACAATAGAAAGAGTCTTTGTTCAAATTATTGCTGCTAGGGGGCCTTACAACAGCAAAGAATGGCTTTGCAATCACTTGTTTAAGAAAAATGGTCATTTTTTTCTTTATAGCTTGTCTTCTAATTTTATACATATGTTTTAACTCTGTCATTACAGTCTGAAACAGATTCAATGCCAAGAGGAACAGTTACAAGTAATTTTAAAATTTCGCTTACAGATCCAGAATTATTTTGGTAGATCTTTAGGCTTTTTCTATCATAGGAATTATTGAAACCCTGCTAAGCAAGAGATTCTTTCTTAATTAAAATCACTGTGTCCAGGTGAGGCCTGAAATAGTTTTTACCTGGTTCGTTTCTGTCATCGTAAAGTCGCCGATGGGAAAACAAATCTGTTTTCCTCTTTCCACACAACAAGTAGCCAACAAGACTGAGCAAAGACACACCCAGAATAGCTCCTAAAATGGCCCCAAACACCACGCCAGTATTTCTGTTCTCTAGAGGACAAAAGCAATTACAGTTAAAGCACAGAAAATAATTGTTCAAAGAAACCGAAAGGGTTACATGTAGACTTTCCATATACCAAAGAATGTTCAGTGTTTTTTAAAATTAGATAGCAGTGGCCATGTGCATTTGTGTGTATGTGACACACATGCAGACATGGTGAGGAATCCACGGTCCTTTTTATTGTTTTGTTTTTGTTTTTTTTTTTTTTTTTTTTTTTTTTTTTTTTTTTTTTTTTTTTTTTTTGGTGGTGCCAGGGATCGAACTCAGAGTCCTTTTTATTTTCACTGAAATATGTCTGCGTTTTAGCTAAGTGCCCTGTTACCTATTAACATCGCCAGCGCTGGAAAGCCATGTGTATTCTCTGTTGCCATCTAGCTTCAGTGGTGAGTGCTGTACTCATGAAGTTTTTCATAGATGCTAAATTTCTGACAAAATTTAATGGTGAAATGAACTTTGAGTTTGATTTTATAAATAATTCAAGATTAAAAAGCTAGTAAGAGTTATTCAAAATAAATCCAAAATCCCAGTAAAAAGTTACTGTGTGGAAAAAGTGATGTATTTGATGGAGGATATTTCCAAACACCAGAACAAAACAAAAAGTAGGTGGAGACATGATGCTTCCAGTTCCTTGGAGTACCTAAAATATTGCATACATATTCTTTACCGAGTACCTATTAATATACTACTTCATGCTCTTTGAACTCATAATTAGATAGACAAGGAGGCTTTGAGGATCTCTGATTCTATATAAAACCTCACTTCTAAGAAAATCATTCATGTTGGCATACATAAAATTGCTACTATGAAAGAAAAGTGAACTTAACAATTTTTAGATAAAATGTAGCAATAAGAGTAAATAATATGTGCTATCCATCTATCTATACCTCAAATGAAAAGCATACAAAAACACAACCATACTTGAAAAATAATATATAAGGAATGAATTATTAAACCTTGGTTATATTTCCCATTTTATGTGTCAAAGTCTGATATAAACCTCAAATGAAACATTCCAATGTCTATATGATAAATTCATAACACAGCTAAATTCCACTTGTATGATTTTCACTAAATTTTAAACTGAAAATCAAGGAGGATTTTCTTTCATTGAGGTTGTCCAAATGACTCTTTAGTAGCAACGTTCTCATTGTCCTGTGAGTTCCATGTGGTGTAAGAGAACTAATAAATTCATTCATTTTGTTTGGCTTTTCAAACCTCACACACCTATACTTTTAAAGTTCAGCTCCTTAGTACTTCTAGAAGTATACAAAGTTCTAGGTGGTCTGAGAGTGGTAAAAGTGTTTACCTAATGATCCCAAGCTGGTACCATCACCCCAGGCTCCTTCTTTTCTTGACCTCACCTTCCCGCCATTTCCCCCACTCTCTTTAAATCCCTTGCTAATGCTTAGCATCTGCTCAATCAACCCTTGAGAGTACTTCGCTATTTCCAGTAAATGTAACACTTTTCCTCCAAATATGTAAGAATCACCTGTACTTTTGCATATTGCGCTCTCCACTATTTTTCTAGGGCATCACAATCCTTAGATTTAATCTCTATGCCTTACTTGGAGATTCAATTCCACGTAAAAGCAAAGTTGAACCCATTTAGATTTACCTTCTGGGGGGTCGGATGTATTTGGAAAGAGTTTTGAATTATTGGTGTACTTTAAGGTGGGCTGTAGAGTTGTTTTTTCTTGATAGGGAGTAAAGCCAGCAAAGCTATCGCCGTCTGTGGTAAGCCATGCAGTTGGTTCCATGGTCAAGGGGGTCACAGATTTGGTAGTTGTTGCTGGAGGGAGGACACTAATAGCAGTAGAAGTGCTGTCAGGAATGTACACGGTGTCATTGTCCAAAGACCAATTGAAGTTTTCTGATGATACAGCCCGTGTAGAATTGGAGTATGCTGAGACTGGCAAAAGATTTTCATCTGCTAGAGATGAGTTCAAAGGCAGTTTAGAAACAAAGCCGTGAACCAGGGGAGGGCTTGTGGAAAATGTGGCTGTGGGTATTGGAGCCTCGAAGAAATCACCTGTGTTGAAGTTCCTGGTGGAAGTTGGGATATTGGATGGGTCCAAAGGAGGGAAATCAGTTACCTTTGGAAGGGAAACACTTCTGTTTTCATTTGAATTTTCATTTGCTTCTCTTTCCAAAATGAGTTTATTTTCCTTCGTTTTCCAAACTTCTACAATGCTTTGTGTTGTGTTTTTTTCTGGATTTTCTGTCTCATGGCTTTCAAAGGGTAATGAAATGAACAAAATTGAAATCAGCACAATCTGTGTTAAGGTCATCATTGTAGTTTTCTTTTCTCTTGGCTTTCTGAAGAGGATCTAAAAAAAAATCATTTGAATTATTACATTAAGTGTTCTGAGTTCTACATTTTTTAAATATTAAAAATTTAGAGACATAATTTTAAAATGATATTATCAAATTCTTTATTCTCAAAAAAGTTGTGTTTTGGGAAAATTAAGTACTTAAACTAGTGTCACTGTGTTCTATTTTCTATATAATATTTCCTTCTTCCTTCTAGGGAAGTGCCATGAAAATCTGTGTTAAGCCAGACAGTACTATTTCAAAGATCATTTGGTTATATAAATTTTTTAAAATATTATAAATATAGGATGTGTACAGATTCTTGTTTTAATAAACCTTTTAAGAAAATATGTTCATTATAAAATAATTTTAATATTATAAAAATTACATTACCAATCATACACTAAACATGTCACATATAGTTCTATAAGTTTGTCAGTGAGGAACTCCTTTGAATACATTTTATTAGTAGCTGCTTTGAGTTATTTAGATTTGAAATTAATATCTATTTTTAAAAATTTAACTTCACAAGGCCCTTCTGCTTAATCCCAAATTGGGGGGAATTAGGAATATGCTCAGAGGTGAGGATATTAGTAATTCTTACACATTTATAAAGGAAGAATCTAAGCAGAAGTGATAACAGAATTGGGTATAAAACCATGGCCCTGAGCCCTAACCCAAGTGCATCCTTTTGCCTGAGTGCAGAAGTGCCACGATTTGCACACAGCATAATCTGGAGATCACCTCAGAGTCAGGGTTATACTACATTTCTGGCTTCTGTCACAGGAGACCGGTGTACAAGCATCATTAGAATAAACTGTTGCAACCATCTCGACCTCCCAAGACTAGAAGTTTCATTTATATTATGCACATTTTGTAAATGACAAATCTGAGGTTCGGAGTGACTCTGAGTGGAATTTAGCCAACAGAAGGGGTAGACTCAGTGTTGAGTCTACTTACTCCGGGCTGAAGTTTAAAGTTCTTTTAACTGAAAATTTATTTTTAAAAATCATTTAGACTATTTCTTTTAATTTTTTTTAAAAAAGTAAGACTGTTCCTCTTCAAATAATAACATGTTAGAACTGCTTTTATTGTCTTTGAATTGGACTTTGTTTGTCACTAAAACCTTTTCAGATAGTGGAGGCAGGAGACAAGAGATCCGGCCTCTACTCTTTAAGCCCGCACCGCCTGCCATTTCTCAGAACTGTCCATGAGATGCTCACAACTCTTCGCATCCTACCTGGTCTTTCATTAGGACCCAAGGAACCTCTAAAGAGCCTGTCAAGCTATCTTCTGGTTTTGAGTATTCCCCTCACCCATCCTTTTACTTAATGGTTTCTTTTATAGTGAGATACAATTTAGATATACCATTAATACATCCTCATCTAATGGTTTCTTGAAAAGCTTTCAGAAAGGAGTCCATATCATCCAACTGCGAAGCTTTTAATAATATAAAATATATTCCACGCTCCATGCTAATCATTTAAATAATTCTCTTTAAAAGGCAGGCAGACATTCAAGCATATTCATAGCAACATTATTTATTAGTCTCCGGGCTATCCGTCCACTGGTAACAGATTGGGTAACACATTGTGGGTTATTTCTGTAGTGAAAATTAGCAAATTAGAGTTTCTCCAGCAACATGGACCATTATGACAAGCATAATGCAGAGCCAAAAACCCAGGCCCGTTGTGTGATTTCACATGCACAAAACATAAGCAAAAAGCGCTAATGTGGTTCCTTGTGGGAAGACAAAGATGGTCAGCTGGGGGCCCAGGATAAGCCCTGGTGTGCTGAAAATACTCTATATCTTGATGTGATTGGAACTGCACAGGTGTTTGCATTTGTGGTAGTTCTGCTTACTTATATTTTATTCACTTTTCTGCATTATCCATTAAAATCAGTCTAGATACTAAAATTATTATCATACAAATTGGAAAATATGTTACTATTATGTGCTTGTTACATCACAGGCTTTAGGAGTTTTCCATTTAACTCTTAACAAAAGTACCAAACACCCATCAAGGAAAGGTTTACAATCCCTCTTAGAGACGGTTAAGTGGGGCATAAGTCATATGAATAATGGATCCAAGGACTTGCGGTTACGTGCCTGAAGGATTCAACTCCTGGTACGTCTGAGTTAGAGTTAGTGTGTGCCGTGCTCTCTCGGTCTCCTTGGGAGATTGGGCCAAGATCTGATGAGAAGACCAGAATCAGCAGATAGCCAAGTCTTTCTTGTCTGTAATGCTTAGATGTTTTCTTACAGCCTGCATGCATCCTCTTTCATACCTTAAATCACCTCCAGACTCCTCACATCACCTAATGCAGTGTAAGTGAGAAAGCATTGATATGTGGTATTGTTTAGGGAATAATGAATCTGTACATGCCCACTTCGGTCGTAGTTCTGTCCCGAATGTTTTTATCTGTATTTGGTCTGCTTCCTGGATATAGACCCTGCAGATAGAGGCTGGCAGTACTCATTTTGCTTGCTGAAACTGTAAAGGGGCTCAGAATTCAGGGCTCGGCGGCTTCTCAGAACTCCCTCCCATCAACAGTTTTTAGCACACCACTCCAAATGCAGTCATTTCAAACAGAGAAGTTTATAACCATTTGTTCAAAACACCAGAAATACAGGACCTTCTATCTTAAGTACCTCTCAGATATACAAAATACCTGTTTGCCAATTGAGGAGAACCTGGCTGTTTCTGTGGTTTCTCGTGGACACTATCACCAGGTTGCTTCTGCATTAATGTTAACGAATCACAAGTGCTTACCCTCAGGCCCTGCGGTGGCCTCCGTGAGGTACCGACCTCACCTGGCAGCTCATGGAGGGCAGGGATGCATGTGCGCGTTTGCAGGAACTTTGTTCTCGTCTGAATTCTGCAGAGCTCCTCGCAAACGTGGTCATCTTTTGCTTTGTCTATTGCCAGTGCTCTGCTTTCTGAATTACATTTGGCCACTCTTTCTCCATTATTGTTGTGCAGTTTGATTTGCTTTCCCTAAATCTAGGCATTTGACTTATTTTCTTTTGCTAAAGAGTGGTCGTCGTAACAGAAAAAACAGTCCTTCTAAGTTTTTCCTTTAATGCCACTTGAGCAATGTGGCATTGTAATTTCACTGCCTTCCAGTAATGAGAATCCACATACCTGGAGCCAACAAAGTGAGTTCTGTTGCTCCTGCTGGCCTTGCCTGTAACACTGAACCACAGAGGGGATCTCATTCCTCCGCCTCGCTTTTGTAATTTGAAAATCTAAGACATCCACACCCAAACATGCCAAGCACTCGGTGACCGCCTATAACTGATCTCCTGAGAAAAGCAAAGATGGGGAGGCAAGGGGTACAGTACATTTGAATAGTATTGACTGTTTAATCAGAAATTAGGACAGCCATGGACAGGTCTTTGCTGAGGGCTTATTGTCCCTGTTGTCCTGACTTTGCGTCAGACACCTGTTCTGCACCTTTCCGGGGACCTTCCTCTTATAGGAGCAGGAGCAGCCACCAGCTGCAGAACTGTGGCTCTGACATTTTGTATGAGCAAGGACCGAGCGATGTGGATTAAGGGACTTTATCCTGAATTGAACAAAACACGTTATCAACAGCAGGCACTAATGGTTTGAAGGTCCACAGGATGGTAAATGAAACTTGTGTGTGTTTTCTCTTTGTATGTTCTTTTCAACTTCTTTGCCTCTCTAGAGTTCAGGGATTTAAATAATGTCTTATATCTGTTATATAAAGCCAAAATTATGCTGGATTATGAATAGCAGACTTGAGAATGCCCAAATTTCTCTGTCAGTTAGGTACCCTGTGGGTGCAAACAGAAGGTGGCGAGAAAGAAAATTGAAATTATAGAGGGAGAAAACGTCAGGAGAACCAAGTGGCATCAGTTTTCCTCTTGCCCCTTGCCGTTATACCTAGGTGGTAGCAATTAGAGGGTGTGAGCTCCAGAGGCATTCTGAAGGTGGAACACAGAAACCAGCTACAAACATCAGAAATTTAAGACACTTTTAGAATTATTACAAAGAGGACAGAAAAAAACAAGGAGAATTTCCAGTTACTTTGTGAAATCTAAAATACAGATTCTAAACATTTCTGTATATATTAAAATATTTCTGTTGCTTTTTAGTATTTAAAGATTTTTAAAATAGACCCTCAAAGTGAGAAAGTTGCACTTTTTGAACCCCTCTACACAGAGGATGAATACTGTTTTCCCCTTTCTGTCGCTTTGTCACTGAAAATGGTTTCACATTCCTACTTTTGTGTGAGGAGCTACAGAAGGTGCAGGGGAAAACAGGCTCTCGCCATTAAAGGAACAATCCTTCATCTAGATGTAATTTTGCTTCCTCTTAAATGCAAAACGCCATCATTCTGCCCATCCTGCCCGTGGTAACTGAGTCATACCCATTTTATACTAAGCTTTGAGAACAAGGAGGTGCCCTAATTGCTGACAGGTAATCAGGCCATGCGAGGAAGAAAGAAATGATAGTCATTTGAAACTATATCAAAATAAGAAATTTTAAATAAACATCAGTTCGGTTATACTGAGGGGATAATACGCACACATTTCTATAGTTGAAATAACTAGTGTGTATACAATGTTGCACCCTTTCTTCCAGGTACTTCTGATCATTTCTTGTTAGGGGTCACAGGCTATCAATGAAGACGCTTGTTTTTGATTTGTTATTGTTGTTGGTTTTGTAATAGAGATCCCAGTCTGCCGTCTCGATATCCTGAGCAGAACCTGAATACTAGCGTTATCATTCTGAGTGGCCTTTCCCATCTTGGACAGTAGTTTGCTTTGTCTACATGAAAGAATCATAATAAGTGAGGTCATAAGAAATTGTGTTTCTAAAAAGTCTTTTTAATAAAAGGATTTTGAAAGCTGAGAAGCCAGAAAGTCTAGCTGTACCTGAGAAACTTATGCCTTATCATTTCACTTTTCTTTAATTAGAAACACAAGGAAATGGAAAGAAGGAAAAGAAAAAATGACTTCCCTCCAAAAAAAAATTTCAAAACACATGTGAATATCGTTCTAACTAAAAGACTTGGATATGCATAAATCCAGGAAAAACAAACAGAATGTCGTACAACCTGCTGGCTTAGGAGATTCTGAATCATAAATTTAAAACATTTGTGGATGACTATCGAGCTCAAAAAGAGTGTACCTCCCAAAACTGTTCTGGATCTAAATTCTCAAACATAACATTTTCAGCCATCTCTCATATTTCATGATCCGTAGGAACAGCCTCCCGGATCAAATTGCAAGTAGATAAGTGAGAAATTAGCAAACTTTTAATAAAAGGAGCCTTCCGTATTCACAAACTGAAAGTAACTTCCAGAAGCTGTATTCCCATCTTCCTTCTGTGGTGGTCTTTTGCCATAATTGACTGTGTTTTAGATGCCCACTGACTGTCAAACACTCACTATGCTAACAAGTTAATTACATGTACATTTTCCTCATTGATAAAAACCTTTGAAAAAGATGTGTACAACCTTATAATTCATTTTAAGTGAGGATTCTTTTAAAAAAAAACTCTATTATATTCTAATACTTAAAATAAGAAGCTTTAAACCCAAATGCATAATTTAGATCTAAGTATTAAATTTATATTGAATACTTTCCACTTTAAACAGCTTGATACCTTCACTGCAGCCTGACTCAGAGAAATTCTATATTGTAGTCACATAAATTTTAAATAAGGCTTTCATTTAACTGTTTCGCAATTTTTATCATCTAGCAACTTTGGCAGTAATTCTCAAAATTAACTCATTTAGCAGTGCAAAAGCTCATTTAGAAAATAATTACCTAATGAACAGCAGCCTGTTTTTACCAGAGTCTCTGTAGCTACTTGCCCCACAGTTCTAGCAAGGGCTGAAGCCACTTTGATTCTCTTTGGTAACTAAATGAGAGAGAGAGAGAGAGAGGGAGAGGGAGAGGGAGGGAGCAAGCTTAAGTAACCAGCGGACACACCAAACACACTCTTACCTTCAGGACTAGCAGGTGTTTCTGGATGGGAACTGAACTATCCCAGTTGTTCTGGTCAGTGCATGAGAGAAAAGAAATGGGTTGAGTGTGGTGGTGTCTGCTGAGCAGGAGGGTGCCAGAGGAACAAACTTAGGTGGGGCTGGCTGTCTTGCTTGTGTAATAGAGCACCCAGAAACCAGACGGACCTGCTCCTCAGCCTATGCAGTAGTAGAAATCACCTCATTCAGGCCTTTAACAAAAAAGGGGAAAAAAAAAGGTCCAGCCCTCCAGTTTTCATAGGTTGGTTGTTTTCACTTTGGGGCAGGTAGTTCTTCACGATGGCAGAACAAGGGCATCCATTGCTGGCACCAAGCGAAAAACAGGCTGGAAGTTTGGGTAACTTCCTAAGGTGCGTCAGAAATTTCTGAGACTTGCTGGGTTTGCTCTCTGCTGGTGAAAAACCTCTAAGGAGCAAGGCTGTGCGCCTGCTGGTCTAAGCCAGCTCCTAACCGTGTCATCCTATCTCGGAAGCGGATCTTCTGCCCCAGAGCAGGCTGCTGTGTGAAGCCGGAGTGGGGAGACTGTGGCGGAGTCAGGGTGAGGGGCTTGGTTTGCAGTGTGTGGAAACTGGCTTTATGGAAAGTCACACTCTGCAAAATGAATAGATGTGTATGTGCGTGTGTGTGTGTCTGTGTGTGCGTGTGTGTCTGTGTGTGCTTGTGTGTGTGTGCTGGGAACCTTGAGAAAGCTGTGGAGTGCTACCTTAGAATTAATCACCAGGACTGAGGCCAGGCTGCTTGCTGGGGACTCTGGGAAGTCTGAAAATGGCCCCCTGATCCTGAGTAATCCTGGCACACTTCTTGGTTAAGTAGTTTCCATCCTGTGTTCTGTTTTCTTTTACTCTCAGTTTAGAAGCTGGAGAGTTTCAGAAGTGCCCAAGTAATGCTTGACTGAATACTAGAGTTAAATAACAACCTGGCACATTTCCTCCACTTCCTGTCCCGGCTTAGGAAAGGGAGAAGGATGGAACCAGGAGATGCTGCAGGTCAGTATGTGGGGACTGGCGCCAAGGCCCGATCAGCTCAGGGTGCCTGGGGCGCCTGCTCGTTTCTGTTATACAAGGAGACAGAGTTCCAACTGCAGGGAGAGAAGAGGAAACTTTAGCTAGAATGCAGGGGCTGAGAAGCTTCCAGCTGAATGCAAAGAATCTGCCCAGTTAATTGGACCCAGCAAAGAACAAGGTAATTCTATAGTCTTAAATTTTCTGAAGCCAGCAGGCCCCTTCAGCATTTGATTAAACCAACTCCAAAAACGTATTCATTCCTAGGACATTTAAGCTGTATCCATGCTGGTATGAAGACAACCAAGTTAAATTGAATCAGACAACTGAATGCTGAGCAACAGAATAGAACTCAATTGGTTATTTTCAGAATAGCCAATTGCTAAGAAAAGACTCTTCAGAGGAATGGTTTCTAAAATATTTTCTGTCTGTAGTTAGACAACTAACTGAAAAGGACTTAGCAGCGTGGCTGCACTGTATCTCGGGCATTTTTCTGGACGTGTGTAGGAATATCATTCCTCCCGCCGTCTTGCCAATAGCAACGGTGGCTACGCTGGGCGGGAGCAGTGCGGGCTCCTGTTACAGTCTCCGGTGAGGTTGCCTTGAGGATCGACACTAAGCTCTCACGACCGTCTTTCCAGAAGACCCGGACTGAGTGCTCAGAATCCCTCTCGTCTTTACCCTCCTCACAGTCCTAAGTGACTGACTAGAACAATTCTGACTGTTTACCTTCCCTGTCATGCACACATCTGGAAATAAAGTCATTAAAGAAAAAGCATATGTAAATTCAATGCCTGGGTTGTCACTTAGCTTCTTTAGATGTAATCAGAACTCTTTGCTGAATCACCTGAGTTGGAGCTAATCAGTAATTTTGTGCCAAATAAATGAGTCTTACTGAGGTATAATTCTAAGTATGGAGCATGTTCTAGGTAAAATCAATCATATTATAGAGTCCCGGCTTCTCCAGAGAAACTCAACCACAACAAATCAGAAGAGGAAGATCACCTGCGCCTGGCACTTACAAGGACTTCACGCTCTTCAAGAACTGTAGTCGGTGATGGAAGGGGAAACACTCCTCTTGCCCTGAAATAGCGGGTCACCGGCAAGTAGAATTTCCAGAACATAAAGACGCAGTGCTGTCAATGATGGATCTGAAAACAACCAGAAAGTAGCTTAGGACCGTGCTTCAAATGAAATCAAAACATTAACATTCTTGTAGACCTGGAGAAGTAGCTCAGTGAAGAGAACTTGCTTGGCACAGGGAGGTCCTTGGATTCGGATCCCAAATACCACAAATGAAACACAACACAATACACAAAAGTTGTTTTAGGTCCAAGGTAGTATCTTTTTATACAAATTCTACAGCATCAAAGGCCCACCGTGAATATCATGCACAAAGAATGTGTTTATATTGATCAGGTTCACTGAAAACTGCTTATGAGTTTGAAACAGGCTATAAATTGAATTCAGGTTTTGCCTCCCCAGAAAGAAATGGGCATTTTAAGCAACAAAGAAATAATTCGTTAATAATAGAAGAGATTTAAAAGGGATGAAAAAAGAATTGAAGAGAAAAATGGGCATAGAGCTATTGCAAATGTGAAAGGAAACAAGAATTGGAGGGAGCAGAAAGGGATGGGAGAGAAAGAGGACGAGAAAAGAATTAAAATGTGTTATGTACATTTAGAAACTCCCCCACAATAAATGTAGTCTAATAAATGTACGTCCTGCAGACATGTATTCACTGAAGAGATAATCCCAGCACTCTGGAAGGATGAGGCAAGAAGATTTCTATTTCAAGCCCAGCTTCGGCATTTTAGCAACTTAGGGAGAAACGATCTCAAAAGGAAAAAAAATAGATGACAACATTGTGATATTATTTGAGGGAACTTCAGTAATATCCCGTATAAATAAAATACAAAGTAGCTCAAATTTTAGTTTGGAGCTGGTAACATTTAATTTCTTTGAATATCCTGTCAGAAGAAAATTAGGAGACATCACTGCCATGAATACTAATAGTCGTTTAACATACAAGCTTATCTTTATCCTATTAAATCGTGTAGTATTACAGGCTTCTTTACTTTATTATAATTTTATGCAAAACTTAAATGCTCAATCTTGCTGCCAAGGAAATTTTAGGAACTTGACCTTTGCTAAGTGAGTTATGCTGTAGTATATCGTGTGTGTAAGTGTATATCCTTGCACGCGCACAGTTATATAAATGATGAGCTAAGAAAAGTTGTAAATCTGACAACTCACTGAGATCAGCTTTGAGAGATAGATCCTCCTGTCATTTTTCTCACTGAATTCAACCAATAGTTCAAAGAAGCAAACGTCGCTAAAACAGAATCTGTCGCATTCCTAGGTCTGCACTTAGGTGAAAATGTTTCCTCAGTAAATATCCTTATTGAAAATATTAAAGCCAAATGGATGCTGAAACAAAGCATATTTCACTGTATTCAGAAATAACAGGTAACCATGGATACGCAAAACAGCTGCAGAACAAGCAAAACCTTCACTGACACCCTGCAGAGATAAGTTTCTAATACAATCTCAGATTGTATGATTAACACATATCAGAATATGAAATGAATGTAGTATTAATTGGATGATAACTCTATCCAGGCTGTTTTTAAAGTAAGTTCTTAACCCTAATTGTCACAGAAATTTTAAAAATTTATATCAAGGTGGGGTTTTTATTGTTTCAAGAAAGTATAGCAAGATAATAAGTACTTACTTTCAAATATAAAAATAATATTCTAAGGCAGAAATGAAATGGATAAAGGTTAAGATAAACCGGGAAAATTAAAATTTTCAGTAGAAAGAACTTATGGAAAGCATGTTTTAAAAGATGTACAAGAAGTTATAAGTACTTAGTGATGTTAAAATTGTATTTTGAAATGTCCATTTTTATAACATGCTGGAAATTACATTCTTTGAAGTTATTTAAACATATATATGAAAGGAAAATTTCGATGCCATTATCAAAATATACAAGAAGATACACAGTTTTTCAAGATTAGAAATTACCCAAACACTTTGAAGGCCACTGAGTTGCTGCATCTGTTAAATTCAGAGTGCCGAGTCAGAAATTGTCAGTAATTTCTAAATGATGCCTCGATGTGCTTTGAGTTGTTTAGATATTCAAAATATTTTATTTGGGGTGTTTTTCTGCACATAGTTTAGGACCTGACACAAGTTGTTCACTGTATACTTTTATCTCCCTTTCTGGTTCTAAGAAAAAAAGTGTGAGTTGCAGAAAGGTGATGGAAACATTTAGGAAACAATCGCTACTTTCTTCAGAGTGCTCCTCCCCTAGCGTGGGGATGTTGGACCCCCGAGCAGAATCCTCACCCAGTGTCAGGACTCTGGAGCTCTTTTTTGAATGGATTCTCTAAGCTCAAGATCACCGTGGCAACCATGTGCACAGCAGGACAAGCCCAGGCCACCAAGCCACAGTATCCTGCTTATGTATTATGCTGGGATCCAACTCAAGACCTGCTTGCGGCTGGGCAAGTACTCTAATACTGAGATATGTCCCCACCCAGCCTGTTTCCTTGCTGAGCCTGGGCTTTGGCAAGTTGGTCTCCTAACCACGGCTAATCACCGTTACATTTCCGAGACAGCTTAGTAAAACCGAGAAAGCGAGCCTCGCCTGCTAGTTGCCTGTGGGGAATCAGTGAGTTAAGATAGATAAAGTCTGTTCTTTGATCCTTAGCAGTCAAGCTTAATTAGACCCAATTAGTGATAAATGTAATAATTTTTTGCTTCAAAATGGTAGACGTGGAAGCTTGGCATAAACGTGAATAAAAGTTGAAACTAATCCAGGGTAGTGTATGAATCATTATATTGAAATAGTTTAAATTTGTGTCTATTGCTTGGTAAAATAGTTGCTAATAAGCATTTATTAGAAGAAAAATGAATAATGAATTCTATTTGATTCTTCTTTCTTGGTATGGAGGCCTTCCCTGATCACACTTTTTGAAACCACAGCTCCCCTTTCTGGATTTATTGTACCTCCTGACTGTTCCTTTTTCCCCACAGCACTTGCTGCTTCTACACCCCACATCTTACCTAGTATGTTCTCTGTTGTCGTTCGTGCACTAGAAGTCAGCTCAAGAGAGGGAACAGTTTTTACCTGCTTTCATGGTTGCTTTGCGTAGAGCTGAACCAAAGCCTACACCAAGTAAATGCTCCATCAATGTGCGAACGAGTGAATAAGTGAGTGAAAAGGTGGATGAATAAATAAATAGATTTAAAAATAGTATAGCAAAAAATAAGTGATCGTCATATGTATAAGACATCTGCAAGCTCTTGTTTTTTTCTGTCACATAGAATGTTCTTTCCTTCTTTGGCTCTCTGTTCTCAGAAGCCTGATTGTTTTTCACTTCCGGACGTCTCTTGGACATTCTAGACGTAGGTATAGACCCCAGAGCAGCTCCTCCAGCAACTGAGGTCAGGGTGGGGCCTGTTCGGAATAATGGGTCAAATTTATGCTGTGTGAGCACACAGAGAATCATGGGCACAAGTAGAGATACGCGGGGAGAGGTGGGCTGAGTGGATATTTTCTTCTGATTTCTTCATGTTCAATGACAAATTAGAAGGCAAAATTGTCAGCTGGGAGTGATGGGAATGTAGGTCCTGGATGCTAGAGGAGAGAGAAGTATGGTGAAATGAAAGCTGCAAACGCCCACTGAAAGCTAGTAATCATTAACTTTAAAAACCAGGCGTCTGGCCGTAGCTGTGCTTTCCCAGGTGTGCTAGTGTGCACAGGTATGGGTGGTGGAAGGGGTGCTGGAATTCACTGGGCCTGTGTTGCAGCCATCAGCTTACGACAGACGGAGATGGGAGCAGGAGTTGAGGGTACAAGCACACGAGTGTGAGGACTGACCAGCAGGCTACATACCAAAGAAAGGAGAACAAGGTGGGGGAAGGGATAGGAAACATATGATAGGACATTATATTGAAAATCTAGACAGAGAAATCGATGAGACTGAAATTTACAGGTTGTGAACCAGAAGGATGGATGTGTCGATGAGAGGTTACGGACGATTTCTTATGATTGATCAAAAGCACTTTGTAGGAGTACGTGAATGAAGGCAAGTAGGAGAAAACAACTTTGAAGATAAAGATCAAAGAAATGAGAAGCCAGGATATGGGAAAATTATCTCTGTACATTTTAATTCATAAGAGCAATTTTGGAAGACAAGAGAAATACTAAGCTGAGGATTAAAAAAAGTCTTCAGAGAAAATTGAACAAATACCCTCAGGGAACAGAAGATGCCTGCCCCAAGGAGACACACTAGGAAGTATGAATTGATAATGTAAGATTCGAATCAGTGAAGCTCTGAAAAGGCAGACAGAATGGTCTTGAATCAGCAGCAAAGAATGAGAAATTCACCATGTCATCTCCAGTACCAACCGGGGTGGGAGACAGACAGGCATCCCTTGAGAGGGTTGTGTGGAAACGGAACTTCAGGGGATTTCCAAGTTTATGCTAGAGCAAGAAGGTGTGGGGATATGAAAGTCCTAGTTGTCGGTTGACCTCAAGTAAAAGACAACATAGTGAAGGCATCTTAGAGTTGGCAAGGAGTATACGATCCTCATAAAAGCCACGCCCATCCTCGAGAGGTACGAAGATCAGATTCTGACGGTTGGGGGAGATCTGGAAACTGTGGGCTTCGTGATGTAACTGAAATAAATGGATACAGCTACCTTTGTCCTATGGGCCCATTGTGAATGATGGAGGAGGAGAGCAGTGCATGTAGGGTATGGACAAAGGGCATCTCGCCAATATGGAGAGCTATGGGCTCTCTCTAGACACCTGCTGATGAAAAAATTTGGAATTGGAGCCTTTTATTCCTATCACTCAAGCACGTCATCTTCAACCTGCTAGGGCAGCATGCTGAAAGATGATATTACTGTCTTCAGTAAATATGTAACATTCTTTGTGTGCAAGTACCACAGCTGGTTCATTTCTCTGATGAAGTACACTATTATACAAGTCTTTTTCCATTAAAACCCTAAATTCATTACCGAATGTAATCTCTTAGCTTAACTCTTGGCTAATTTATCAATCAACTATTTTATATGGTCTTAGTGTATTAAGTGAAGTTACAACCAGGCATACATTCATTAAAGGAGCAAAATTGGCAGATTGGCAAAAATAACTTACTTTACCACCTTTAGGAATACCAAGTGATTTATTAATGCTCTCCTTTAAAAAGGCAGATAATTAGAAAATCCTGGACTATCTCATTGATTTCACTTTAATTAGAAAAGTTATACTAGCTAAGTAATAACCCAGCAACAGCAGCCTAGTTTGTTTGCTGAGAGTTCTCACCACTGGGATGTGCCTGAAGAAGCCAAAAGAGCCTCCTGCCCAGGCTGGACTGGTGCCCACTGAAGAAGGAGCTGGACATGTTTCTTTCCTGGTTCAAAAGCAAGGGCATGACCTTATTCGTGACCCGACGGGATTATGAAATCAGACTCTCAGGTGGCAAGGAAATAATGCTAAGTGGCTTCCTTTTCCATTGAAAAAACTGGAGAACTTTCAACACTTGGTAGAAAATGCACAAAACACATTGTTTAATTAAGCTGACAGTTCCTAAATGTTCTAAGGTATAGGGAAAAAATATATATATATATATTTATACACACAGACTCCGCCAAAAAAATGTATACACACTTCAGGAAAAGAAAAACTTGTATAAATATTTTATACTAAATTTATTGAGACAACCTGAGATTAATGCAAGGTACCTTTGGCCTCTACAATTACAAGAGTTCCTCAGAGTGGTGGCAAACTGCTGCTCGGCAGCCTTGGCCACTGAGACTGCTGCACAAACATTTTCAGTTTCTTCTCTCAGGGCCGGCAGTGTGGTGGGTTTTCTGTGATATACAACATCCTCTAGGGTCCTCCAAATGAGGGTAACACGATCTGTTGAAAAAACATCATATTATTTTTCTCTTCCTGAACCGTGTATACATTTTTGGTGAATATATTTGCATATATATAGATGCAAGTTCATATATATATAAAATTCATATGTATAATTTATATATATTCATATATATGCAAATACACACGTATGCATATATATATGCAAATTCTTAAAGAATGATATGTAGGGATGTTGTGAACTCTTCCTTCGAATAAGCATGTTAACCTATGAGTAACACTATCTTAGGAAGCAGAGAGCCCTGGGTCAGGACTGAGTTTATTTGTGTACAAGTTTGTCGTGTTTTCTCAGCTTTGCTATCATTACCAGCAAACTAGCAATGAATTTATTTCTTGTACTCGAATCTACTGTGAGGACTACATCACCAGATTTCAGAAGTGAAAAAGATAAAGCACTGGTTCAGTTATTTTGGCTGGGTGTTACATTTTTAACCAGAATTGTGCATAGAGTTAAAAAGAAGAAAGTGTACCAAGTAGATGAATGGTAAAGGAAGAAGGACCTGAGAAAAATTAACCAATTAAACTTGTGATTAAAGGGAAGGCACTGTATTTTATAAGAAATGCATGGTTTCTTATAAACAAGCTGGCAAGTTTTAACTTGTGTGGACACCTCCAGCATTTTAGCAATGAGAGTATCCATTCAGTTTGAGCAAACGCTACTGAAATGTCTATTTGATGTGCAAATGCCAATACTAAGTTGAGTGAGGAGAAGTGTTAGCTTTAGGGCTTTCACATCAAAGTCAAGGGTCTAATGGAATCTCATCGAGATTGTGTGAGGTCTCCTTCCCTTTTTCTTCCTTTGAGAGACAGTTGCCCAGCCTGGTCTCAAGTATAACAGGATGGCGTTTGTGTGCGGCTCCTTATTTCTGTATGAACTGACCTAGGAGGAAAAGTGCCCCACAGGATTTCAGGATTTGGTGAAGATCTTCAGTACTTAGGTTTTCAGTGCTGACTTTACCACATTCTCTTTTCTTTAGTATTAGAAAATGAAAAGGAGGAGGAGGAACATTGAAAATAAAAATAGAGAAAGACTCCATGTCCTTGAACCAAATTTAACAAGCTGAGCAGGTCTGGACTAACCGGTTCCAGACACGGCTCTCAGTGTCAAGTCCAGTTGAGAACAAATCTTCTAAATCTGCCCCTTCACTCCTGTTGGTGCACTCTTCGTATTAATTACCCAACTCTGTACTCAGGCAGAGAACACCTTGGCTGCAGGTCCACACAACATCAGTGGCAATAACAAATGACCAGTAATGTTCCTGGGCAAGGAAACTTGAAACATGCTGTGTCCGTGGCCCCTCTACTAAACATAGAACCTGCTCAGTGAGGTTTCCGTTTCTACCTCACGCGTAGTGACGTTGCACAACTGCACCAGGAAGGCACATTGTACTCAAGGGTGTTGCTGAAAATAGCCCTGAGGAATGAAGGGACAGGGGAAGTCTGACTTGCTCCTGGGTGCCGTCCACATTGGCAAGCCCGAGCTGTTGCCCTGAGTTACTGTTGTTCCAGCCGTGACATCTTTTAAGAAGACTATGAGGCTTTATCTCTTCCCATGCAAACAATACTTGGAATTTCTTTTTGTCCGCCATCTTCAGACATGCTTAATTTCATTTGTGTTGGGAATTGGCCCTTTTTTCTCTGCCTCTTTCCAATCTACCCCCTGAAATCGTAGTGAATTGGTTGTGAAAAATTTTAAGTAATAATTTATAAATAAAATTGAACTTGATCACTCCATACATGAAAGGAAAACTAAGGGGACTCTTTGGTGAGATATCCTTCATTTCCCCATATCTTGAGTGAATTTTCCATAAAGCATAATTTGAAAACTTGGAACAATGAAGAGAACAAAAAATCAGGAGTTAGAGTCACAATCCCTGGATTCTATTCAAAAATTGAGTTCAACTTAAGAAATGCCAAATCATTTAAAAAACTTAGGAAAAATCACATATAATAACAAGTGTAGCAAACTGTAATAAATGAGGGTGCTTTCATGGGTTTTTAGACAAGGTCAAAGATAAGTTTCAACCACCTTGGGCCTTGTTTTCTGTAAATTTAAAACAAATCTCAGAAACAAATTCAGTGTAGCATCGAACCACCTTCACCCCCATGACCCTCTGGTTCTGGTCCCTGGCTCTTCACTTTAACATGAGAAAATGGAAGTAGAAGAACCAGACAGCATGTGTACATCTTTGAATTTCTTTTACAGTTGAAGACAGGAATGTCCTTGTAGTCAGCAAGGCAGGTGTAAAAATAAATAGAGCACGCAGTTGCTAAGGAACAGAGATACCTATGCAGGATTAGCAGGCTTTCTAGACTACTCCTTCCACTTCTGTGTGTCATGTGAAACCGGGTTTCCCCTGATAACAAAATGACTTTCTTCACTGGAAGCTTTTATCCCCAACTCCATCACCAACTCAGTTTCACGGGACCCCAGGGGGGAGCTGAGAAACCACACGGAGTGGTAAAAAGACCGTAGTGATCCATCCTGTCTATACTGTGTGCAAAAGAGAAAATGAACATGCTTTGTAATCCACATCCCACCTAAAAGTAATACCAACATTTGGTGTATATCTTTTTGGCATTATGTATTTGTAACCGTAGTATGTCTAATTTGTACACACACACACACACACACACACACACACATACGCACACATCTATATTTCTAAATTTTCCTTTCAGCTGTATCTGTATTGACACTTCTTTTTTTAAAAAGCAGTGGCTTTCACTCCATGCATTCTGATTTTAGAGCATGTTCATTTTACCATCAAGTAAGTTTGACGTACTTACTCCCTCCCTATTCCCTGGCTCCTATCCTGTTGCCACCTGCCCACTGGGCTTCTTTAGAGCTTGCTCATTGGACCCGCCGCCCCTTTGAATTCTTCACTGTTTGACTTCTCCTGCTCTGTTTCTGTATCAACCTATCTCTAGAATATTTCTTTCTTGACAAATTTCACACCTTGTTCTTAGAGTTCCATGCTCACCTGTCAGCATCTTCATTTTGCAGTCCACCTATTAATATCCAGGGAATGTTGTAGTGTGAATAGAGTGTGAATCTTGAAATTGGGATAATTTTGGTTCTGACCATTTGTTTGACATTAGCAAGTATCCAGAATTTCTCAGTATCCAAATTGGCCTCTCAGCATCCAAAATTTCTAGCCCATGAAGCCGGGGCGATAATCACAGTCATTTTATGGCACGTTTCATGCATCCCTGGCGGAGTATAGTTGACATTCAGATTTTTGTTAACTATTGGGAAAGAAAGAGACACTAGAAGTAATGTATCTATAGTGCCTATCAAAGTGTTTCATAAGTCTTTGGGCACCAAAATAAAATGATAGTCTTTGTTTCTGACAGCTCTGCCTTCAGTTCTGGTGCTGAGATGCAACCAGGAGAGTAACCACGCGGATTTCCGTTCCCCTTCTTTTGTCGGCATAACTGTTGTTCTTGGAAATGATGCTCGAACTTGATAGCACACGAGAAGTTCTCGGGAGTTTGAAAACATTCTAATGCTGGGGGCCTCCCCAGGAGAAATGATTTAATTGGTGTGAGGTGCAGCGGGAGCAGCATGGGCAGCGGGGCAGCTGTGCGAGGTTCCACAGAGCTCCCTGCTTTAAACCTCCGGGTCGCATGTCCTCCCCACACTCCCGCCCCCCAAAACCGCCTGGGCCTCTCTCAGTCGCGCTCCTGCCCTCTCTCAATCTTCTGCTTGCTCTGGAGGCAGCCGCATCCAGCCAGGATCAAAATCAACTCTGCATGCCAGACGTTTCACCATCAATCGAAAAAGTGACTCCATGCTTGGTGCCACTGGCGCAATTTTTCAGGTGTGGTTTTTGAAGTCCTTGATTAGCAGGGTTCTTCACAGGTTCCTGTTTCCTTTTGAAACTCATGCCCAGAACTCACTCCTGAACTGGATGGCAGCTGGTCCCCTTTTCCTCATCCTCCTCCCTTCTGTTATCAAGAATGAGATTTACTTGGTTAACTCTTTTGGGAGAATGAACTCACTGTGTTAAGACCTTCATGTGTTCCTTTCTCTCCCATTTCCATCCCTGGGACAAGAATTTTCACTCAGGACAAGAGTGAGTCAACTCTTGTTGGGGATGAGGACAGTATAGAACTTTATTTCCTTACCCGCCGTTGGGATCTGAGTATGGTGGACACGATCCCTCTCTAGTTTCGGGTGGGCCCCAGCCCCGCATCCAGCAGGTGTCCTTGGTCCCCACACTCACCTGCACAAGAGGGCCTGGAAGTCACTGTAGTCGAGGCTTGTTTATAGTATGGATTTCTCATATAAGAGAAACCATGTAATTTTTAAGCTGATTTATTTCACATAACATTACGGTCTCAAGAAAGGATGATTTAAAACTTTGTTTTTGAGGTGGAATTTACATTCAGGGAAATACACAGGTCCTTAGAACAGTTGGTCACTTTTGAGAAGTCCCTGAACTTGTAGAACCCCCTCTTTTGCTGAAATGTAGGATTTACCTGTGGGTCCCCCAGGTGACTCCTGCAGCAGACCTGGTCACCGGCCCCAGGAGCAGCCACTGAATTCATTTGCAAAGCTAGCTATTTCCACTAGTAATTGTGTTTTTATTCATAAATTTAGTAGAGATTAGCAAGAACAATTTACACCCTTCCTCTGTGTTTGGCACACTGATAAATTGCCCCGTATGTCCTCTTTGTAGTTAATATTTTAAAGTGAGCATTTGGGTTCACTTGGGAGTTTAAATAACTAAGTCATGAAAAAATTTAACATTTCTCAGGCTGACAGTGGACTTTTAACAGAAAGGCTAGTTTAATACCAAAGTTTAAAGCAAACTCCCTGCTTTCTGAGAAATAGCCAATGAATATTTCATAACGCTATTATCAAGTTACAGTCATCCAAATGCAAGACTACCTCTACTTTTCTTGAGTTTTGTGGTAGATGCCTCTTAATTCAAGTCTGCGCTGGAAAAGTAATTTAAGAATGGAGTATGTGACACATTAAACTTTAATCCTTGACTGAAATTAATGATAAGTAGAATTTATTAAGCCTTCTAGGCATCATGGTCTAAATTAAAATCTTTATGCCCGGGCTCCTCGTCATTGTATAGTATCATTGCTTAATTAAAATGGTACTTTATCCTGTCTGGTTTTCCTTTGGTAGTAAACTCTCCCTTGATATCTGTGCCCCTTACTTCTCTGCCCTGCTTCCCTAGAAGTGCTGGGTCTCCCTGTCTGTCAGCAGCAGTTATTGTAACAGACCTGGGCTTGGGAGAGCCTCATTTGTCTTGCGGCCCTCCCTGACTCTTCTAGAACTTCATGGAAAATTGGGAATAGTATTTATGGTATATGGAAGAGCCTAAAAGAGGAAAGTCTTGAAGACTGTATCCACCAAGCTTTGTGGGTGCTGAACAACCCCCCGGAGTTTCCGACCCGGGTCTCACATTCAGCGACTGTGTGACCTTGGACACGGACCATGTAACACTTTTACCTCCCAAAACCAGTACCCGCCATACCCACCAACCCACCGCAGGTGCTCTATACCTACTGTTGTCGGTTGTACCTCCTCATGAGTGTTAGGAGAGTGACAATTACAATTCAACCAAATGTGAGTAAAGATTTTATAACTTTTAAAGCAAGATAAAGGTAAGATAATGTAACTACAAATAATGTTTATCTATGAACGCAAGTATTGATTTTTATTTATAAAGGGTAATAAAACAAAACCTCGGAACCGTTGTTCCCTACCTTGCAGGTGTTAAAGAAGACAATAAAACCAGTCGGGAAGGAGACTCTACCTTGCTCCATCAACCTTTTTTTTTAACTTTGCATTTTTTATTAGTACATGATTGCTGTATAGAATGCGTACATTCATTGAGGGGTTTTTTCCAAAGAGCATTGAGAATTGTCTTTCTTTACACTGTGTGATCACTCTCATTACAATGGAGGTGACTGTCCCCTGCCGCTAGGTAAAAAGACCCCTGAAGTTAGAGTGTCTCGGCCAAAGTAAGAGAAGTGGAAATGGAGAGACGCGTAGACGAAGGTAGAACGGAATTTTATGAAGAGTCTGCTCTGCTCCTTTGTTTCTTCTTCTTCTACCAAGATGGCCTTGCTCTTTCCCTCCTTTCCTTCTGGTACCCTTTTGCTCAGGGTACCAGAAGAGTAGCATCTGGCCTTTGCCATCACTCTCGGAGAAGACTTCGCATCTCTTAGAATATTGTGACTATGCATGTAGTGGTCAAAAAGGACACTTAGTTAGCTCCCTGGTATCCACCCTGCCTCGGAGCATCAGTTTGGTGAGTCATGTGACAAAAGTCTTGTGCTCCTTTTCAGTGAAAGAACACACACCCGGAGGAATGCCCAGGGTAGCAGGTACAGACACAAGAGGGAGGAATTCCAGTATCACCTTAATAATCAGCAATGTTTATACTTTCAAAACATAATCAGTCTGAAGGAAAAAAAAAGCAATGTGTCATGATTTGGGAAATGAATTATTATTATCATTATATTTTATAGCTACTGTCTTCCTGGAGTTTTGGAAAAGGAGAAGAAGTATACTGACCTATACCTGGGACCTTATTGAGTGGGAAGAAGAGGAGGTGAGATGTTAGGAAGTGGGAGATACGGAAACCGGGGTATCATATGGTGTTGAAAACCAGTGTTCCAGCATCTAGACCAGGAGTAGCTACCCACCATTAGATTCCCCTTGGAGTGTTTCCCAACAGGATGCCATACATCATGAAGATAATAGAGATCAATGATGAAAACTGTATTTTTTTAAACTACTTCCGTGATATTTCCTTAAATTACATTAATGGAAAAGTATGCTAACTAAAATACAGATTAAGATTTATTTGGAAAATAATTGACATTAATTTTTAAAAGAATTTGTCTTTGTAAAGACAGTATGAAAATAGGCCAAATTTAGGGGTTTTATATAAATTCTTGGAGGCATTTTAAAAATGTACATCTTTGGTATTTCAATAACTTCAGTTTCTTTTCTAGGAAACACTGCGTCCCCAGTTCGAAGCCAAGTATTACAAGATGGAGATAGTAAATCCCATCACGGGAAAACCCGAGCCCCATCAGCCTTCCTCAGACAAAATCACCCGTCTTCTTGTTTCTGTCTCGGGAATATTCTTCATGGTAAAGTGCAGTCATCGACATTAGAACGATGTGGGGTTCCGGGGTAGAAGGACTTTCTAGGATAATAATTCGTTTTGTCCTGAGAATGTTGCACAAAGTTTGTTTTCAAACTTTGTTTCTGATGTTGTCAGTCTTTTGTTTATAATTAGAGGCTGGGAAATTCTCTGTTTAATGTTTAAGAATATGGAGAGATAATCCAACCTAACGTCTATGTAAGATCAGTCCTCTAATAAGAAAGTATGCTTCAAATAGCAAAAGTAGGATCAGGTGGAACTTATACTCATTCTGGTTAAACATGTACTTTTTTGGGGTCTGTTTTATTCCACTACAGTAAATATGTCCATGATGAAGTACAAAGCATCTATTTCTAATTAAGCCGTAGATGTGTTCTTCACAGTCTAGTTCAATAATAAAAAATAATTAAACTGTTAAAAACAAAAACATCCTTTCAATACCCTGGTAACTTATTCAGTCACCAAATAGCAATCATGCCAGGTCATGATGATTTTATAAAAGGGAATGCATGCACCTCTTTAAATAAATCACTCATTGGGAGGAACTGAAATCACCTAATATTAAATGAAAATTATGAGTCTCCCTGCTGAATTGGATATCTGGTGTTAAAAGAAAATGTGCTATTTAAAAGATGAAATCTGGGTAGAATTTGCTCTTTAGTGAGATAACTGTTATCAGACTCAAACGACTTAAATATTTCTCATTTCTTTTTTGTTATTTTCAAATTTAATTAAGTTTATTTTATTTCAATTTTGTTGGTTCTGTGCATTGAACCAAGGGCATCGCACATGCTGAGTATTTGCTTTACTACTGAGCAACACCTGGTAAAACTGTACGCACTTTCAGGCACACCATGGTGTTTTGAAGTATCTATGCGCTGTACAGTGGTTAAATCTCACTAATTAAAATATGCGCTACTTTGCATAATTATCATTTGTGTGTGTGTGTGTGTGGTGCCGGGGATCGAACTCAGGGCCTTGTGCTTGCAAGGCAAGCACTCTAATCACTGAGCTAAATCCCCAGCCCTCATTTTTAAACTTAAATCTTTCACTGTTAATTATGGCTCTAATGAAGTTACTTCCTTAAAGGAGAAAATATGCCCAATGTCTCCTTTCTAGGAAAGGTAAATCCCTTTAACCCTTGGGCAGAGTCACTGATGGCACCTTTGCTTCCGGCGTGTTGCCGATCCCCCGGGTGCCTCAGCCTCTGTCCGTGTCGCAGATTTCCCTGGTGATCACTGCGGTGTTCGCGGTGGTGGTGTACCGCCTGGTCGTCATGGAGCAGTTTGCATCGTTCAAGTGGAATTTCATCAAACAACACTGGCAGTTCGCAACGTCTGCCGCTGCCGTCTGCATCAATTTCGTAATCATCATGCTGCTGAATCTCGTAAGTTTCTAATGCGGCCCTTCGGTGTGTAAAGTAAGGGTAGGAGGGGAGAGGACGGTGTTTCCTTCCTCTGTGCAGGGCGTTTACAGTGAGGACAAAATAAGACCGTCAGTGAGTTGCAATGGATTGTCACTGCAGCTCCGTCAGTGACAACCCATTGTAACAAGAAGTACCCCATCTACGTGGGTTGGATGGTGGAGTTTGGGAATGAAGACCAATGCTGGTGGTACTGTCTTCTCCGCCTTCTAAGTTTTGGATGCCACATCGGGTATCTGCTGTGTACTTGAGATGCTCCATCCCAAACAAATGCAGTTTTCAAACAAGTGAAGGATGCTTTGGATCATAAACAGCTGAAATAAGCTCAATCTCATAAGAGAATGAGGGAAGATGCTGGAAAATGTGCTTGTGGAGTAGCACATTTTGTTTCTGAGACAGCTACTCCATTTTTCTTTCTCTGGAATGAAAATCCACCTCTATCCCTCCTTCTCTCTCTTTCTCCCTCCTGCTCCTTCTCCCACTTCTTTTTCCAATACACTTGCTCTGTTCTCCACTTTCGCCTCTCTACGACCTCTCCTTCTGCTGTGGTGTGTTCTGCTGTGGCACGGTAACACCTTGTTTATCTTCTTTAGCTCTAACTGCGTGATCATTTTGTCAGGTTTGTATGATTTCATTTCTCCAAGAGGCATCTTTTTGTTCCACGTCATATACATTTGTTGACTGGAGACCAAATCTTTATGTCTGAGAGATCACCGCTTTCCTGGAGATGTTCGCCACTTCAACAGAGTCTGTGAATTAAAACCAATTTTCTCTGAAAACAAGGGACGCTGATTGCACAGTAATTGGTGATAATGGTGTGTCCTTAATTCTTCCACCAGCCCCCCAAAGTTGATTATTTTGTCCATCAAACAAATGAGAAAACTGGATATCAGAAAACTTAAACAGTTTGTCCCAAATCATGCATAGTCTAAGTGAAAGTTATCTTATTTGCATCACAAGGAAGGGCTTTAAGGGAAAAGTAAATATTCATGATAAATAAATAAATTTTAACTACAGTACACTCCTTACTATCTACTGATTCTGCTTTCTTCAGTTTTGGTTTAATTTGTTAAAAAGAATAGTATTTACAGTACCTCCAGATAATTTTTTTTTTTTTTTGGTACCGGGGATCAAACTCAGGGCTTCATGCTTGCAAGGCAAGCACTCTAATCACTGAGCTGAATCCCCGGCCCCAGATAAATTATAAAATACCTTAATTTGTGCCTTTGGACCATAGATTAAAGTGTACAGTAAACATTGGAAAAATAAATACCAGATAATTTACTGTTGTGCAGATTAATATAGAATTTAGACAAAGATAAGTTTCCTGATCAAAGAGAAGTCTGGTTTAAAAAATATGTCTGATAAAAATAGCATCAAAATAAAAAGGAGCATTAATAGCTACATAGATAATAATTGTGATTATACATCAAAATATTATCAGGATTCGTCTCTGGAAAATAAGACTATAGATGATTTTTTCCTGTATATATTATCTAATATTTATCATATATTTTGAATTTTCTATATTTCCTACAATAAGCTTCTTTTCAATTTAAGGTTAATAAGACAATACTTTGGTAATCATTTATTATTTTATTCTAAAGATATCATCAATGATATAATTGAAGTTTTTGTAGAAATTGTTAATATCATAGTATTAATTAGAATAGCAAGAATTGAAGAAAAAACACTAAATGACCAAAAGAGACTGTTAATTCAAAATTCTATATAATTGAGTAATGTAATCTATTTAAATTCTATTTTATTATTATTTAAGGATGTGAAATCCAGTTACATAAGAAAGATCTACAATTTTACTTGGTTTTAATTTTCCAGAATACACATTCTTACCTATCTGGATTTCGAAACTGTAAGAAATGACAGTCAACTGTTAACAGTATCATATGTTATCTGCGGCATAATATGTGACAAACACTTTTGATTCAATATTACATTTTTACTGATCATTCAAAGATTTACCCCTGTATGTAGTTGTTAATTTATAATCAGAGAAAATAACTGTTGCTTTAAAAGTATTCTACCATGATATAAAATTGAGGACATGTTGGAAATGGAACGCACTTTTAAAAAATTTATGTGTAAGTCATCCGTAAAACCACAGTCACATGGATAGCAACCTTAGGTCTCCTCTAAAATTTTATCTTTTACAAAAGAAGAAGCTTTGTCCACAGCTGGCTGGGCGTCGTCCCAGCCCAGAGCTGTGCTGCTCCTTCTGTCCACGTAGCACTCCTGTCCATCCCCAGCCGTTCTTAGAGCTGTCTGGGTTCTGTCGCTTTATGTGTCACTTCCTCAGTGCGGGTCCTGAGGCCTCCGGACACAGACCAAGCAGATTTGCCACTTGACCTGTGTAACCCTCCCCATCCTACACACTATTCATGAGCTCTGATTGCTTCATTTTTCAAATGAAGAGGTAGAATTTACGCATAAGAGCATTGGAAGATTAAATGAGTCCTTTTCTATTATGCAGAAGGTGCTAACAAAGAACTTGCTTTCTCTGCACTTGCTTCTGTTCCATATTCTACAATTTTACTTGTGTCTATACTCCCATTCTTCTCTCAAAGCAGCAATATTTTCTTTAATTTCCCTATTTTTCTTATCTTTAAGTAATAGAGAGATTTGATTATTCATTTTCTGTCAGACTGAGATGTGGAAATGACAGTATTCTCTTTAGTCTATTTAACCTTCTCAGACCATGTCTGCATCGATTTATATCAAAGTTTTATTTTTTCTTCATATCTGTTACCCACTCAGAAATATTTATATAAAAAGAAATATTTATATACTCAAAATTGTCTTTGGAGAGAAAGAGAAACATATATAGTTGGTCTTTATCGTGTCTTTTTAACAAAATATCAAAAAATAGAAGAAATATTTTAAGAGGTAATAGATATATTCATCGGGCAAATATTTTAGGCAGAAATGTAGGATGCACTCAGGGGCAGAGTGCAAGTGCTCATAGAGATGCAGCCTAGCAGAATTTTAAATGTGTAATTAGTTCATGGAGAAATCCTGCCAATACGGTAATCTCAGTAGGCTGATTCTTTTGATACCTTCATTTTCTTATTTCCTTTTTAAAGTCTGTTTTCTTTACCCTTTCTTCGAATTACAAAACTTGATACCTTGTTATTATAAAAAATATTGAAGTATAAAAACTTTAAAATACTGCATAGAAGTCAACTTCCTCCGGCCATAACAGAATCTTCCCTCCAAGTCTCCTGCCCGGAGTCTAGTCGCACCCGCTGACCATGCTCAGTATTGTGGTTTCCTGTCTCTTCCTGCTCCACGTCACCCCACCCTCATCGTTATTCGGCCCTCAGCAGAGCAGACCCCGCCTTTGTTCATTTGGCAGTTTGTTCCCAAGGCCTGCTGATCTTCAAAACTCCTGGGCAAAGCTAATGAACCGACCTCGTATTTCTGAAAATAGGGATTCTTCCAGATGAGGAAAATAAGAAACAAATGTGTTTAATCAATTTTTGCTTGGGAAAGCAAGTGTGACAGCACAGGGAACAGACACTTTGTGTCCAGCACCCATTACTCTGTTCCCACCTGGAGAAATAATCCTCCCTAAATTATGTTCAAGGACTCTTAATGATGACATTCGTGATCCAGAGACTGCACTTGAGCTTTATGCTCAAACATTTTTCTTACAAAAGGGTTCTTTCCCTTGTCACTAATATTGAGAAAATTAAAATTTTGTGGCTTTCCATTGGCGTGTTAGACTCTGATTTTATATTATTCTGACTGCGATTTAATCACCAATCTCTTCAACACTGATTCTGACCTGCTGTGACCTTTATCCTGACTTGCCTCCCTTTAGCTTTGCTCACAAGTGGCTCTCGCATCTCTGGAATTTTCTCTCTCTCAACAGATTCATGTCCAACTTTCCCTCACTAAGTTGATGTGTTCGGTGAGGCCCAATTAATTCTTTCTTCCAAAGCGAAAGCTGGACTCAGTAGAGTAAATCTCTCCTGGTGGGAGAAGACCTCTGGAGGTGGGTGAACATAACATTATTTGTGTCATTAAAACAATCTTTGGAGAGCAACAAAATAAATCCCACCAGCTCTACACAAGTGAACACCGGCGCCTGTGGACTGCAGAACAGACACCCACAGTTCCTGGGAGAAGTCAGAACTCACTTTGCTTTGTCTGAATATTTATTTCTACTTGTTGGACATTTTGGCATAAAGATTCATGGATTGTTGGAAGTGGAGTAGACTATAAATACATCTTTACCCTTGCAACTAACTTAGGAGATTTTTTTAAATGGATTTGGCATAAAGGAAGCGAATTTGCAGCCAACTCAATCTATATGAAAAGAATGTTCTATTCACTTTTTAATGAGTGTAAAAATAATAATGCTTTTCTAAATGTATGCAGCTCTTTCCTACTGAGGATGTTAAGTTGCTTCACAAATTATCAAACAGCCCTTTTGACTCACCTGAATACACAGATTAATTTAAGAGTTTAATCAAATAAAGACAGAAGAAAATGTCCAATATTGCACCACTGAAATGGTCATCTAGAAAACCAAAATCTCCTCTTGTTATGTTATTTCGAGGCCAAAACTGAATATATGGCTAATAAAAATGCGTTTTGTGTCTTAGTAGCTGGAATTTAGGTTCTCTGTGCCACCAGTTTTCCCAAACAAAAGACTTATAGACAAAGTATTCTGTGACTCAAATGTGCTTTTCAGCTCTAATCTGAATGCGTTACATTATGAAGTGTAAGAACAGCAACGCACTTTAAATCAGGAGGATAACACACACAGTCACAAGCCTTATACCGTCCTTTACACAATTCTTTCATCCTATCCGTGACTTACAGTTGTGATTTTTACTTCAAGCCGTCATCTCTCCTGTCCGTACGCTGCTCACATTCTTATTCCTGCTTCCTTAGTTAAGCTCCTGGTTACATTTCACTTGGACTATTGCAGGACTATCTAACAAGATCATCTTCCTGATTCTTCTCTAAATTCTTTCGTGTCTCCCTCACACATGACTTTTGAAAGAGTGTGTCTAAATTGTAATTTTTGATCATTTTAATTTGTGCCTGAAACTTTTCCAGGATTTCTCACTGACTCTGATATACACCCTAAACTCACGCACTCCCCTGGGGTAGGGCACCCTTTAAAGCCGGCCTCCTTCTCTCGCCTCCCTCTTCTCTGTAGCCTCTTCCCATCTGTTAGCACTTTGCTACTTCACACCCACACTGTGTCTGGTTCACGGTGCTTCTTCTGTCTGAATTCTGCTCTTTCCTTTTGTCTCCCTGGAGAGCGTCTCTTCATCTTTGAAAATACCAGTTATGGAT
>PVJO010010856.1:0-62297 GCA_004026905.1 Hystrix cristata | reverse complement strand
TTGTAAATCATATCATGACCATCTCCCGCCTAAAATCCTTGAACAGCTGCCCAGAACTTTTGTAAAATTCAAAGTTCTTACCCTAACTTTGGAAGCTCTTCATGAAATGATCTCTTCTTTCCATTCTGATATAATCTGTAACCACTATCCACCTCAAGACTGTGCTCTGATGACCCTTATCTTCCCTGACACTCCAGGACTCCAGTGATTTCTCCTCCCTGAATGTCCAAGTGCTGTTCATTCTGTTATCCAAGTATCAGAGAGATTACCAGTGACTACCAGTCACTTTCCAAGACATCAACTACATAGATTCCTATCTTCTTTCATCTGTCTATCTATCCATCCTCCATCAATCCATCCTTTCATTAGGATCTAAGCTCTACTGCAGCAAAGAACTTGTCTCTCTGGTCTTGTGCTGTATCTTCCACTACATTACATGGTGCCCGGCACATAGTAGGCACTCAATACATACTTAATGAATGAATGAACAAATCAGAGTTCACTTAGAAGGAACCAAGTTTCCAAGACAGATTCAAGTAGAAAAAATAGAACAATTAGGGCACTAGAACTTTGTTACTCGATAGGAACAGATAAAACCTTTTCTCCTTTTCTTTTCTTTTTTTCTTGGACCTGAGTTATATGGTAACAGCCAAAAAAGAATTCTAGAATCATGCTAATATGAGGATTCTTTGTGTGTGTGTGTGTGTGTGTGTCCATTTTGTGTGACTTCTTTGGAAATCTGATAATGAAGCTAATTAAATTCTATCTCAAAGAAACGGTTTTCAGTGCATAAAATATCTACAGTTACAAAGAAATGCAATTATATTGAAAAGCAGTTATGCAAATATTCTAAAATTATGACCATATATGTATACGTGTTTAATTAATAGGTTAGTATTAAAATCTGGCACCAGAATGTGGAGGTATTAATGACTATAAGTGATATTGTGAGATATCTGCAGTAATAATGGTGATATAAAAAATATAATTTCTGTAAGTCCTAGGTGTACTAATTCTACCTCACTTTGTTCACAATTTAAGGAAATACTAAATGTAGTTAAAATTTGGTGGAAATAGTTTTTTTCTTTCCCAAGTTCCCAGATGTTTGGAATTCTATCTGTTGACCCCTTGGGGCTTGTTTCACGTCCTGATGCGGCTGATCTGGAGTGAGGGGACAGAGGAGGCCAACAGAGGCTAGAGCCGGGCAGGGAAATAACCGACTGAGCGCTGCTGCAAAAACCAGCTTTATGCGAACATGCCGGTGACCTCCGTTTGACCAGAGCCTGGTGTCTCTCAGAGGAGCTGAAGACCTCAACCACTTTCTTTGAACCAGATCCAAACCATTATCCCCTTAAAGGCTGAATTTCTCAGCTAGAAATTGTGAAAGAGAATACTTTCCGGTGGGCTGTCTGGGACTTCCTGCTTCCCAATAGTCAAAGAAAAGCTGAAGGAGGAAGCTCCATGTGCTATCTCTGTGTTTCTCCTGGTTCCTTTTTATTCCCAAACACATTAAAATGGGGAAATGAAATCTGGGGGTTCTGCAAGGCATTCCACACTATCTGCCATAAAAAACAAGCTCTCTTGAAGTTTTAGGGTAAGACACAGAAATTCTACCATTACATATAGACATAAGCACTTACAGATGGGGTTCCTTAGGCTCATTTATCACACTTAAGATCTATAGATTTCCCCCAAAGTAGTTTTCTCTTTAACTGCATTGGTTTGGGATGCGTGAAATACATCTGCAATCGATCAGAGTTGGGGATGCTCCCACTTACCCTAGTTAGCAGGAGGGTTCAATCAAACTTGCTGCCTGCTTCACTGTAAGGAAAGAGGCCAAGGCCAAGACAAGCTCTTGCAATACAGACATGTGGCCCATTACTTGCCTGAATATCCTGTTCTTCATTGATCAGCAAGCTTTAATACAATGCAAATCCCAATTATGTGAAATCTTTGACTTCCCTGGAGGTCTCTTCCCAGGGATTTTGTGGAGATTGACACTTTGGTTTATAGCTTGAGAAAACTGAAGGTAGCATAAAGCCTGCTACAAGTGTGGCCCATGATAAGCTTGTTTGGATCTGGTCAAAAGAACAGAGGAACTTAAATCTGGGTACTGGGTAATTCAAGGGGCTGTAGAACCGTGATGTATATTGAACCAGAGTTCTTTGGTGTACAATGCTTGGGGATCTTTCACGTTCTTCTTGTGTGCTGCCTATCAGCTTGTCTGATAGTAGATTTTTCCAAAGGCAACTAATCCTAATGCTTTGTGACAGGTCTTGGCTTTGTGGCAAGTTTTCAAGTGGAGTTGAATGGCTTTGGGTTGTTGAAATAATTCACTACAATGTAGCTTGACACGTGACATCTTATTTTATTAAGTGGAGAAATGAAATGAAAATCAAGAGCATGAAGCTCTTTGCTAAAATAAATCAGCAATAATTCCCCATAGGTTTAGAGTAACAATGAGGTTTAGTCTTGTAAGTCCACCCTTATGACATCTGACAATCAAATTAAAACCAGGTGTAACCTGTATCACCACAACTTGTCCCTTCCAACCACTTCCTGATTTTTGCAGCTACTATATATGATTCTGATAAGTAGCACATGCTCTCCTGGTAGAGACTTGCCAAAATATTCAATAGAAATTACAAAAACATGTAAAAGGGGCAAGCCTTCCCCCGACCCTTTGGTTTGGATTTAGTGTGGCATGCTGGGAGCTTCTGCTCATGGGAAAGATTACTTTCCATCTTGTTTTCTGTAGTCCAGCTGGTTGTTTGTGTGCCTGACAGCCTCCCAGGCCATAGTTACAAGAGAGGATCAGACTGGAACACATTAGGACTAAGCAGGATTCAGTCCCCTTGACAGGAAGTAGTCGTTGAACTTGGCATTAATGTCGGGCTTGGGTTCTTCGTGGCCAACACTTCTTCCTGTTTGCACTCATGGGTCAAATGCTTATTACCCTTTAAGCCTAAACTTTTGCAAGTAATTAGCAGTTGAATCTTCCCTGGGCTCAATTCTCTTACCTATTTTCTAACCAAATTCCCAACGAAATCAACAACTAGGCCTATTGATTTAATTTAAACTAATTTAATTTTAATCGATGACTTACAGTGGCTTTCACTGGAGGTTTAAATTAAGAAAGTCCCAGTGAAGTAAACTAATGGATTTGATATTTCATAAATATTTACCATTAAAATGCTAAGTCGAGCTGTGTCCATAAAGGATACAAATGCCTTTAACTTTTAGAAAGCAGAAGAATCAAGCAAATGATTTTTAAGAAGCAAGAGAGTACTGCCTGTCAACCCTGTAATGCTCGCCTCTGCCTAAAGACCTGTTTGCCCCTGTGGAGAAGTGATGGCTTTAAGAATAACTTCCCTCAACCACTGTGCCGGACATTTGTCCACCTTGGGAGGCAAATCAGGGTGAGGGCACTTTACTGAGGGAGCTGAAGTCTAACAGCACAAATATCGCTCCTTTCTGACTGCTCAAAGCAGCAATCATTCCGTTCAGCATGTACAAGTCCAGGTTTTGATGTTATTTCAAGAAAAAATAATGAGATATTTTCTTGGTCTGAAAACTTCCTCTCATGCAGTTCTGACTTCTGCAGACAGAAATAATTCCAAGACGGGACTTTCTCGTGCAGGCCTTCGGGAAACATGATGGTCAGGACTGACCAACACAAATCCAGGTTTTTAATTCTCTGTGGTTCCTCTCACTTCCATTCTGAGTTCTAATGTCTTTTCATCTTGCCCAGAAGCTGCAGCCATTTTTCTCCAAGCTTGACCCAGCCATTTATCCCACTTTCTTTTGGCAGAAGAATAGAAAACAACATTTGCGGCTCTCCTAAATTAATTATACTTTTCTCAAGCTAAAGAACTGTGACAGAGCCACAAAACAGCAACTGAAAACTAATTCCTTAAAAGAATATGAAAAAAGGAAGTTGTATAAGATAGGGTAATTAATCTTGCAATAAAAATAATTGTTTACAGTTAAAATTAATGTAACATGCATTCCTCAGCAGATAATAAATTATGGACTTTCTCATTAGCATTTGAATTGATTTCCGCTAATTTCTGAGGAGCACATGAGCATGTGACTAGATTAAGTTTAATTGGACTACAGCTGGCGCTGATTGTGCCCACATGGGGGGGCTTTGCTGACTGATTGGCTGTCTTCACATTTTGTTTCCATTGTCTTTCTTTTTCTCCAATGTTTTTTCCTACAGGTAGAAAGATTAAAAATATTAGGGTCTTAAAATAGAATTAACCAGAGAAAGGACTCTGGTTTTGGATAATGGTAGCTTACAAGTTCCTACTAAGAATGATTTTGATATATGATAACACATAACATATTTGTTGTTACTATTTCTCATTATTATATAATTATTATTTTGTCAGACAACTAACTTGAGCATTTCCCATGGGCCACTACTATATTCAGCACTTCCCATGTCATTTAATCTTCACAACAGCCTTACTTTGTGTTATTATTCTTCCCATTTTCTGGGTGAGTAAACTAAGGCTCAGAGAGGTAGAATACCTTGTCAAAGGAAATACAGATGAATATAGTACAGTTGAGATTAGAATTTTTTAAAGTTTAGAGATCATGCTCTTAGTCACTTTGTTATTCTGATTATTTCAAGAAGCAGGCAGTCTAATTGTCCCATTTGATGGAAAATTAAAAACAAGTAGCCTGTGCTCCTTGCTAAGTATCTGGCTGGGTCAAATAACATCTATGGGAGGTGGAAAACAGCTAAGCAGGGGTTAATTTACAGCTGATGAAGAACTATATGGTCACCATGGAGATAGGCTGAGTTTATAATAGGTCCATAATTAGGAAAAAAAACGCATGAGATCAATTAATTTTGAGTTTGTGGGAGGAAACCAATATTTCAGAAAAGGCAAGGGAAAGAACTGGTAAAATTTCAGTCTAATTCTACTAGGGTATAGCTGATTAGCTGAGAAATTAAGAACAAAAGAATAATATTCACTTTTTAGTTCTGCAATAGGGTGCTTTCTCTTTGAATAAACTTTCCACTTAAATAAAGTACAACTATTTAGAACAATTTGAAAAATAAACTCCTCCAGAGAATTCTAGGGGACCTAGTGGTGCGTCGTCTCCAACAGGGACAGCTTAAAGCTTTACTGCTATGCAGGAAGGAAAAGAAACAGCTAAGGGGTGGGGGTTCTTTCAGTAGATATAAAATAGTCTCAGATGAGTTTAGTGGCTTCTTTTTCTGGGTTGCCGTTGTTGGCACCTGTATTGATTTCACCGTGGCTGTCATATAGTTTACTGTTTATAAAACAGCCCCCACCATGGACCATGCCCTCCTTGAGGATGGAGCCCATGTTAGGTACAAGAAATACACAAAAGTGTGGGTACTAGCTACAGCTGTAAATAAAATTTCCTAATTGTAAATAAACTTGGGTCTTGAAAGTTTTCCACCCAGCCTTATTTGCCATATGTATTTTAATGTACTCTATTCATAAATCCAAATGGTGATCTCAGCAACCAATATCAATGTAGACAAAAAAAGTAATATGTGAGGTTATATTCATGTTATCTTTAATAAAATATTTGATCAATATAAAGACTGCCAGGGGATTAAAAATAAGATCTATATTAAAAAAATAGACACATATGCACACGCTCATTTTAGATCTAGTTTCCCCTCCTTGCTTAAATATTGACCATCGGAAGGACACAAAAATCGAGATAGTTGGCTGATGTGCTAATATTTTAGTTGAACAAATGTGCCCCCTACAAATGCCAAGCAACTAACCTGCTTGCAGTGTACTTTCATCCTCTGGATTTTTGTACTTTTACTAAATTCCTAAATGGCTCCTTGCTTGGAGCTGTTATCCTTTGTTTCAGTCTTATCATAAATACAGCCCCACTTACATTTTCCCAGTAAACAAAGTGCCACGTTGTTGCCGGCCTGCGTTCTCACCTCATTACTACCCGAGCAGAGTGTGATGTCACATTTGACCCAATACCAGTTTGCCCATAAATGACACAGCCTGCTCCCTCTTGCTTCCTGGCCTGAGTGCCAGGAAGGAGCTTAGTATGAAATTCATACTGTGATGACAGATTTAAAAGTTGCTACAAACTCTAACAGACAGCAACTGCAGTTTGTAGATGTACACAACATGTCCTGCTCTCTTGTATTTGTAAGTTTAAAGAGTTACATTTATGTAGCTCATTACTGTTGCCTGTCTATGAAAGAGGGTGGTAGAGAGAAGGGGAAAGAAGTCTAAATTGGATATGGAGACATTTACCAGAAGAATTTTCCAAATGTTAATGAGCAGTTTAAGGGCTGCGCACATGTGTTGTAATGTAATTGGGTTTGATGCCTTCTGGGGACTTTGAAGCTTTTCTGCTCTTGCCCATTGTATTTTGGGGGTTAGAATGAGCACCTTAGGTTTCTAACACTTAGGCTCTGAAGATCCACATGGTGCTAAATTGTAAATCTGCAGACAGTCAACAAACCTCAGGCCAAGCTCCAGCCACTCTTGTTTGGTTTGGGCTTTTCAAGCAATTAAGTGAATGGCAGTCTCTAAATGTCTCTGGTGAGGTGCAAAGTGCTAGGGAGAAAGTTTACTGGAAGAGGGCAAGGAGGAGTATATTCCTTGTTTCTGAGGATTTTCCTGGGAAAATAATTGAACAACTACATCCAAATGTGTCTTGAGAATCTTGCCAATCTGTTTATATCTCTAAGTACCCGTCATCTTTGTAGTCTATTGGAGTTCCTCAAGGGAAAAGTCTTGTTTCTATCCCCTGTGAAGCAATTACAACTCAGAATGAGCATATATGGTAGTTAAATGTGTGTTTTAGTAGATTCTCTTTGGTTGCTTTCAGGGTCTTGGAAAGTGGTTATATTTGTTCATCAGAGAAGGAGCAAGATGCCCCCTAAACTTGACCCAGGTAGGCAGGTGTTGATGGTGCGGACTATCTGCTCATTCCTGGTGCTGGGGAAAACCATTCTAGGGATCAGCGGGGTGTCAGACTGGACACCCTGGCACCAGGCTCCTGCCCTCTCAAACAGTGGATCAGGCCCCTCGGAGCTTAGCTTGAATGTTACTCTGTCTAGGTGAAGTTATTTATGACCACTGTCAGAATTCAGGAGATAATTTTACTGAACAGTGGAAGGTCCTTGATTCAGAGAACCATCATTGACTCCTGCAAGAGGTACTGGGCTGTAGAGTGATCGGAAGCTTCCTAAGAAGGTTCCACAGAAGGCTTCCTGAAGTTGCACTTGCTTGAGATTAAGAGCAAATTTGGCAATGGGAAAAGCCTAGAACAATGATGCCTTCAACCCCAGCTATTTCTTTGAAGGCTCAGGCTTACGATTCTCATCCTTGTAAGGTTGCAAGTCACTGTTTTAGAATGCTAGCTGAAGCAAAGTCTTCTAAAACTGGGTTGACTCTTCATTAACCTTTTAACTTAATGCTTAGTTTTCTATTCTAATGGCTTGTGGTTGTATTGCAAAAATACATGCTGTTTTGGTGTGGTCTCTACAACTGTTTCGTAGCTGTTGAGAATGGAAGGCAATGTGAAATTAATCAGATACCATTTAAAGGTGAATATTTAGTCTCCATAGGGTTAGGAAATCGAAATGCATTGTGTACATATGCCAACTTCTCATGAGGAATGTAATCATTATGTACTGCAAACATGTAAGAATAAAATGAAAAGGATCAATATGAGATATGTTTGTGTACAAATTCCCATGATCAATGTATTATGTATCACAAACATATATTCATACAAAAAACTAAAAAGGCAAAGTTTAATATTCAGCTCCATTGCTCTGATTTGGAGGTTTGGGTGGTATGGGGAACCTTCAGAGGTGGGCCTGGGGGAGGTTGTGGGCCAACTCTGGAGGGCCTGGAGTGACTGGCTCTCGACAAGTGATCCTCTGCTGGATCATCAACTTTGTGCAAACACAGACTATGTCTGGTTCGTTCTCTGCGGGGGGCCTCAGCACCTCTCACTGTATCTGATGTGTAATAGGCACCCCGTAGACAGAAAAAGAAGGGAGGCTGGAGGGAGGAAAGGAATCGGTGAACTTTGTTTTCAAGAGGAGTGACCTGCTGAATTAGGTTTTGGGAAGGCTAATGTTGATGGATATATTTATGATGGCATGTGATTGGTAAAGCCTGGAGATCGACTTAGATGGTAGAAAGAATATCAAATTTAGACTATATCTTCACATTTGGAATAAGATAGTTTTGACCTATGATCCATATATGATTGTTATGCAAATTCTTCATCATTTTAAAAATCATAGCTGAATTGTTGTTTCCTAAAACAACATCATACCTGGCTGGGACACTGTCTCACCTGGATAAATAATGCGGAGTGCCCGGAGATGGGGAGCTTAACTGCTTGTCTAATGTTTGCAGTAGATGCATAATTGGGACTGTTTTGATGCCACTTAGCCTTTAAATTCACTCTTTCAAACTTTCTCCTAATAGATGCCAGGTTATTTTGGTAATCAAGGATGGTTGCTGTAACAATGACCAATTACACATGAATCATTAGGCTGTCGGGGTTCAGGGCTTTAGGTGATCAGTTAGAAATTTCAGAAAAATAAATGTGAATTCACTTTGGCCCCCGGGGCCAGATGAGTGTCTGGCGTGCAGCAGATACTTTCCAAGTGAATGAATGAGCGTAATAGTTGATCAGGCCACTTAAACTTGACCTGGGTGTTAGATGGAAATAGCAACGAGCTAAAAATCACTTAATGACTCACTATAATTTTTTCCAATTAATGTCTGTGTTTTTATTCTTATTATTTCTGCCTCCTAAATCAAGGTCCCTATAATTTCATAATTGATTTCTGCAGTAATTTACTGCTGTTTTTCCTTTCTGCCACCACTTTCTCTCCTTCTGCCTTGAAACCTTCAGTAGTTCATGTCCAGATATACACTAAGCTACTGAGAATAATGTCTGTCACAGTTGTTTGTTCATTAGTTTATTCAATCATTTGTTAGTTCAATTCATTCTAGAATTATTTTTGTTGGCTAAGAGGAACCCAGACAAATCGTAGCACTGAGTTTTCAGCTCCTCTCCTTAACTCTATGAGCAACTTAGATATTTTAAAAACAAAAAGAGCCAGCTTTCCAGTTTTGACTCGGCGTAGTTGGGACATGTGGCAGAAACAGGTTACTCAGTCTGATGAAACTTCTTGCCGTGGTCCTGGAGTTTCTTTTTGTATCTCTGTCTCATTTTCTTTTCCTTCCCTAATGCAGCAGCATCCATCTTCCTCCAATAGAGCATTCAGTGGTTTCCTAAAGCAAAAAATGTGTGGCTCATTATCCCCACACGTGCCAGGCTCAATTCTGAATCTCTGCTCTTTTTGGAGTTGTTGTCTTCTTCCCTCTTTGGACAACAATTCTTGTTCTTTTCTGCCAACCTGTTCTTTAACGTCCAGCTCAATTTCCATTTTCTCCACTGAGCTGTCTTATGTCGCGGCCTATACTTACTCTCTGTCCTTTCTGATAGGATTTTGCCCCTTAGTTTTATTTTCCATTGTGCAATTATTGAATTATTTCCCCTTTTGCATCTCTTTATGCTTCCCAGAATAAGTTCTTTGAGATAGTGACTCTATTTTTGTTTTTTATGGATGCCGCACGTGCCCGTCTAGTACTCCATTTCTTTTATAAGGCACTAAACAGTATGAAAGGGGTCTCCAGGCGTTTGTTTTTCCTTCAGTGAAGTTCTGTTGTGAAAGTGGCAAAGATGAGACTCTTACTAACATTTTTACAGCGCTTAAAAGTAGAATATAAAGAATAAGATAGTTATAATTTTTTTAGTATTCTCTGGAGGTTAAGGCAGAAAATTTATCTTACACAACTCTTTTTCTCTTGACTCATAGTGTCCAAATTATTTCATTATTGCTTACTGTTAATTTTACTGATTTAAAACAAAAAGTTAAAGTTGCTGTTGGTTTTCATAAGTTCATTATTTTATGACTCATTAAGAAGACTATTTTGTTACATAATTTAGAGGGAACTGAACAGGCATTGTGCAAGCAGAAGAAATGTGGATAGTTTAAAGCTAAATCTGCCTTTCTGACCAGGGCTCTACATGAATAATACGTGGCAGGAAAGGCTCCCAGGACCAACTATTGCCTCACTGAGCAGGTTATGATCAGCTAATGGGGTATGTGTGGGTATGTGTCGAGGTGTGGGTATGTGTGGAGGCCATCTTGCAGGCTGTGTCGTTATTACTACACTATCTCAGGAACTCTGAGGTCCTTAAGTAGCATCTCCAGGAAAGGAAAGGGAAACTTCTAGAATGTCTTCTCTGCCCGTGAGAACAAATGATTTTCAGCTATTTTATCCTGAATGTAGTCCTTATCGACACATTTTCAGGCAAATGTTGCCTGAATCTCTAGTCACAGTTTGAAGCTGTGATACTTGTATTCATATTCTGCAAAAGCTTGTACAATTGTTTTCTGGCCAAATTAAATTTCAGTTGGAATTATTTTATTTCAGGTAGTAAGTATGGAATTCACAAAGTATCACCTGCTAATTGGCACAGATAGAATTTTGGAAAGGCTGATATTTGCTCTTCAAAATTTTGGTAAATACAGTTAACTTTATTTATTTGTTTATTTAGAGACAGAGTCTCACTTTGTACTGCAGGCTGAACTCACTATGTAGCGCAGGCTGGCCTCGAACTCACAGTGATCCTCCTGCCTCTGCTTCCTGAGTGCTGGGATTACAGGCGTGTGCCACCAAGCCCAGCAATACAGTTAATTTTAATCATCCTTAATTTTTTTCTAGTTGTAAAAGGATTATGGTTATGTACTAAGTAGTCTAAATAGTCAAAAGTTCTAATCTGATTTCTGGTGATATTTTATTTTGACAAAATGAGCACTCCATCTCAATACTAAATTTTCCATCAAAGTCAGAAACATAAAGGAAAAGACTGATAACTTGATTACACTGAAAAAAAAGTACAAAAATACTCTCCATAAACAAAGGTAAAAGGTACAGACAAACCAGAAAAACATATTTACAACACAGTGAGGGGATTATATCTCTAATACATAAAGAACTCCTATAAATTAACAAGAAATGTGAACATAGCAATAGAAAAATACAAATATCTAAAAATACACAATTCCATAAATAATCAAAGAACTACAAATTTAATAGAAATAGGCATTTTCTTCTATAAAATGAGCAAATACTGAAAAAGGTTAATGACAGGAAAATCTGGAAACATACATTTGTGATAGTTACAGAAACTAGTTGAAGATATTCTATTGGCAATTTGGTAATGAGACTTAACAATGTGTATACCCCTTAGCTCAGAAATCCCACTTGAAGGGAACACTTAGCTAAACACATAAAAATATGTGCACAAATGAAGATACTCATCACAGCACTGTTTGTAATTGAAACTGCAGTCGCTCTAAGTGACTGCCAATAGTGGTTGGTTAAATAACCACAGAGATAAAACCACAGACTCTCCAAAGCCATTAAGAAAGATGATGGGAGCCCGGCATGGTGGCGCACACCTGTAATCCCAGCACTCTGGGAGGCCAAGATAGGAGGATTGTAAATTCAAGCCTAGTTTTGTCAACTTCACAAATTAATGACACCCTGTCTCAAAATAATAAATAAAAATAAGGGCTGGGGCTGGCTGTAGCTCAATGTGAAGACTCTGGGTTCACTCCCTATACCACACACACACACACACACACACACACACACAGATGTATATACTGATATATATATAGGAAAGGTAAAAACAGAGAAAGGGTTTAAAGGATTTAAATGGTAATAATTATTTGCTTTGATTATTGTTGAATTATTAGTAGTAAAAAAGTAAAGAAAAAAATCTGTTTTGATTTTGGGGAAAACACACCAACATGTGTTTCTGTGGATACCCACAGATACTAATACAAAATTGTTTTTAAAAGATGGCGTTCTGTCATCTGCTTCTGAAGGTCAATCCAAGGACATATCCACAGCCAAGCGACTGAGTGTTTTTGCACGGAAGCAGGAAGGTCACTCAGTGAGACATGCATGGGTTTAGGTGCAGGACCTTTCGATAAAAATTACTTTGAATTCTAAAACAACACCATCATCTGAGAATGAGAAGAGAAGTCACTAGAAACAGGCAAGGGAAGAAGAATATGTGTGAACCAACCGGGAGTGATGCCATCACCAAAAAATTGCACTGTGCATTTCTGAATTGTCGAACACACCAGCAGAGCGTGAAAGGGATTTCCCAACAACAGGCCAGCTCCTTCAAACTGGGAAATCGAACTTGCTCATCACTCACTCAGTCCCTTGAGGAACAAACGTGAAACATGTACTACGTGGCAGGTACTGAGCTGAGCAAGGCACCGGGAACACAAAGTTCAACGTGCACAAACCTTGTCCTTGAGAAGACTGGTGGGAGGTTGGGGTGGGGAGCAGATTAGGCAATATATCAGCACAGTTTGCTAAGCCTTGCTGAGGGGTGAAAGTTGAGTTTAGGGTGCTTTGAAACTGTCCTCGCCTCGCTTGTAGGGATAAAGAAAACCTTCTTGCAGAGTGTAGCCAAAGGGAGACCTGAGAGGGTAGCAGGCCAGACCTGGAAAAGTGGGCGGAGCCTAGTAGAAGGGAGTGTTCCGGGCAGAGGGAGCATTTCCCAGAAAAGCCGGAAGTGAGGAAGAGACGTAGGAGCCCGCTGCGGGTGAGCAGGAAGCCGGCTTTCCACCCTCCTTGTAGATTAGCGTCCTGGAAGAGATAAACAAAAAGTAAGCAAGCAAATTAAAAAATAAAACTATGCTTCGTCCTCAGCCTAATTTAGTCGGCATCTATGTGGCAGGGATGGGGTGGGAGTGGCCTTTGAACTTGGCTTGCTGCAGTTGTAGTAATAGGAGGCTTTCTTTGTCACTACATGATTTCCCTAAATGTGGCTCCTCCCTTTAGCTGAGAGGCCCCTGCGGAGGTGGGGGGGTGCGGTGTGCAGCTAGGACTGAGAAATACCCTGGGAAGTGAAATGAAGGACCTTGGGAACCAGACTGAGGAATTAGGATTTGCCTTAAGGGCAGGGACACACCTTGTTGAATAAATGCATATGCTGGGGGCCACTTTAATAATAATGTTTTAAGAGGCTTTAGCATATTTTGCCAAAGCTCTGGGATTTTTATGGTAACCACCTGGTTATGTACAATAAATGTTTTGTGCGAAGAGGAGGAGCATAAGCAAACACAAAACTGGAAATTTGATAGGATGGGTTGTAAATCTATTCTTCAGTACCCTTGGCAGATGCATTCCTGAATAAGTGTATGTAAATTAAAAACTTGTAAAGCAAATCATAAAGGCACCTAGGAGGTTGCTATTAAAAGAATCAGTGAAGTAAAACTTTTTGAAATGTTAACAATAACTCCTAATTTGTTTTACATCATTTTGATCTTCATATATAATATTGATCTTTTAAAAGATGGTATGCAGATGGAACGTTTGTATATTTATGTAAACAACAAAATGTTTTACTTCAGCAGAGGAGAATGAGCTGATGAGGCACTTTGGAATATACATGGACCCGTTTTCGGATTTAAGCTTGAAGTTTATTAAAGATATGACTTCAGAAAATGATTTACTCTCTTGAGACTGTTTCTTCATAGATAAAATAGGAATAACATACACCTCCTATAAGTTTGTAGTAAAAGATGATAGGTAAGTCAAGTGAGGTGTATCCTGTAATGCCTGGAGCATAGTAGGTCCTCAATAAATGTAACTTTTTTTGGGGGTGCTGGGACTCGAACTCAGAGCCTTGTACTTGCAAGGCAAGCACTCTAATCACTGAGCTAAATCCCCAGCCCAAATGTAACTATTATTAACTTGTGTTCCAAAAAAGTTTTAGAAGCTGGGCATGGTGGCACATGCCTGTAATCCCAGCACTTGGGAGGCTGAGGCAGGAAGATCCCCATAAGTTCAAGGCCAGTCTGAACTACATAGCAAGACTCTGTCTCAAAAAACTAAAAATAAAAGTTTTAGATGCCTTACAAATGTTTCTTGGCACAGGTCGTAATGACACTTGCTTGTAATCTTGGCCCTCTGGGAGACTGAGGCAGAAAGGTTGAGGGTTTGAGCCCAATCTAGCCATTTTAGTGACTTAAAAAGTCTCTGTCTCAAAATAAAAACATAAAATAAAAAAAGAGCTGGGGATGTGGCACAGTGTGAAGGCTCTGGGTTTAGTCGGCAGTATTAAAAAAAAAAAGGAGATTTTGGAATTGGAATTTCTCCAACATTTCTTTCATACTATTTCAAGGCAGATTTTGTGAGTGAAAAGGTTGGTTGTTGTTTTCCATTCTTCATGGACTTAATAATATCCTGGTATCTAACTAGGGCCAGAAAGACTACATTACCCGTTGCCCATATGAGATGCAAATGGTTGTCTTAAGTAAACCCATTATACAACTCCAAGTGGTTAATTGGGAACACATTTTATGGCTCACTCTTCCTTGTGAGCCCCCCGGGAAGCACGGCATTCCCGTGCTCTGGGTCAGGTGAAGCTTGGGAGTGTTTCTGGAGCTTTTCTGTGGTTAGAGTGGATGACCCGCAACACCTGCTTTGACAAATTTCCAAGCCAACATGATTTCTGCCCTGTGGTATGTCATAGGCCCCTGGGGACTTGACAAAACATTTTTCATTTTCTGGAACTGACCCTAAGCTGCTGGAGGAGGAGGATTCTGGCTGGTCTTGCTGCTAAGATTTCTGCCCCACTCGCATGTGGTGGGGTGAGCGTAGGCACCTCCAGATTTCCTAACAGATGCCAAATGTGCCACCTGTCTGTGCCATTTCTGTACTTAATCTCCCCAGTCAAAAATCAGCTGCAAAGATGGCTTAGATGGGATAATTTCGAACTCTGTAATCTGGTTTAATACCTGCCAACAGTTTTCCATTACATTTAAGGGTAAAATCTTTGTATAGGCTGATCAGATACCTCAGTTTGCCTGAGATAGTCCCCAGTTTGTCCCTATTATCCTGGTGCCCTATGTATTTAATAAAGCATCCTCTTTCATGCACAGACTTATTCTGGTTTAGACGCATATACTAATGTGATCATTCAAACTGTTGGCCTTGTATGACTGGCCTTTGCCACCTTCTCTGGTTCATCCCCCAAGTCCCCTTTGATCAGCAAAGCCAGACTGTTTACTTTGTGCCCAGCCTTCCAGCCTTGTTGCTGTGTCAAGGCATTTGTCCTTGCTGGGTAGTTTAGTCCCCAGATCGTCAGAGGCATGAGCTACTACTTCTGGTCATTCTTGACTCACATGTCACCTCCTCAAAGACATCTTTACTGTTCACCCAAAACCAGAATAACATCCACCTGCCGAATACACAATCACTTCACCTTGTTTTATGCAGTGATCTAAATTATTCTCAGTGTATTTGCTTGCTCATTGTCTGTCTCCCTCCTCTAGAAATGCAAGTTCCTGAGCCAGGATTCCTGTGGCCTGTATTTGCTGTTAGCCTCATCTCTGAGAATCAAGTCTGTCATGTAGAAGGTGGTCAGTAAATATTTGCCGAATAAAGGAATGATTGTACACATTCAGCTTTTGTTAAAAAGTGAGGGGAGAAGAAATGTTTAAAATATGAGATTGTTTAGACATACAATTAACTCATTCTTAAAAAATAGCTTTACTGAGATTTAACTCACTTATATGATTCACTCACTTAAAATAAAAAATTTTTTTTAGTGTATTTAAAGACTTGTGCATCCAACACTACAGTGAACTTTAGAACATTTTCTTTACTCCAAAAAGTAGCCCCAAACCCCTTAGCCATCCCCTGAAGTCACTCATACCCCAGCCCTAGGCACCACCAATCTAATTTCATTCTTAATAGATTTGCCTATTCTAGACATTTCATATAAATGGACTCATGTAGTACATGGTCTTTTGTATTTGATTTCTTTCACTTAGCATAATGTTTTCAAGTTCCATCCATACTGTAGCACATCATTCATTTTTCAGTTTTCCAAATTCTGTCTTCGAGTCAAGTTAGATAACCGGAAGGTTACACAGCGGATAGTGATAGTTTATCTCAGAGGATTTTAATCGTAGCTGCACATCAAAATCCTCCTCTCCCCTCTACTCAGCAGCTTTAGAAAGCCAGCGCACCCAGCTCCACTCTAGCATCTAGGTGGCGCAGCCTGAGTCGGGAACCATTGGTTTAGCTAATTACCTCCAGCAGGTTATTATTTAATGTTATGCATTTGACTTTTATCTAATATTGCAAGTAAAGGTCATATGAAACTTGCTCCTGAGAGATATTGCCCACTAAGTAGACTGTTGGGGAATCAGATGTTGGACATTTGTCATTTAACAAGCACAGGTCCTGCTTGCCTGTAGAGTAATGAAAATGCACAGAGCAAGGAGTGCAACACATGTTGATTCTACCTCAAGCTTTTTCTCTTGTGATGAGAGGCAGGTTGTTTGGCCTCTTAGCATCTTGATTTCCCTAACTGTAAGATGACCCATCTTCTAGAGTTGTTGGAAGCATCTAAAAAATAATGCAAGTACACCAAGAACCATAAAACATGTAAAAGTATAACTTAGCCTTATTGTTAAAAAATGGAATGATGGAATTTGGATTTTGAGTGGGATGGAGTAGAAAAAGGAGTGGGCTGAAAGCCAACAGGACTGTTTCTTCTAGTGGTGCCTCAAGCTAAGCAACACTCTCACTTATTTTGATCTCTTGTCCCACCTCTATAAAACATTATGCTTGGACCAGGTAATAACTAACGATTCTTCTAATGAAAAAAAAATTGTATGAGTCAGTGGTCTATGATCCATTATAGAGACTCCTCTCATACCTTGAACAGCTTTCAGTGGACCATGCTTGACATTAACTACAACACACTTGCTCTAGTTTGGATCGTAAATGTCCCCTGAAGGTGCAGTTATTGAAGACTTGGTCTCCAGCCCGTGGTGCTATTGGGAGGTGGTGCAACTTTTGGGAGGTGGCACCTAGCAGAAGGAAGTTCGGTCACTGGATGTGTGCCCTTGAAGGAATATTGGGATCCTGGCCCCTTCTTGTTTCTCTCTTTTTGCTTCCCAGCCACATCCTCCTCCACCAGCTGCTCACTGCAGGCCCGAAGCAACAGGACCAACTGACTGAAACCTCTAAAACCATGAGCCAAATAAATCTTTCCTCTCTATAAATTGATTGTCTCAGGTATTTTATCACAGCCATGGAAAACTCCCTAACATAATACCCATAACTACTTCAATTTAGTTATTACTCAATTCCAACCATCTTTTCTGACATCCACCCCCTAGTATCCATCCCCATCACAAAAGCAATTTTAGTATCATGAAAGTTTTGAACACATAGAAAAGCAGATAGGATAGTATTATGAACAACTGTATTCTCACCCTACGTAACACTTTACCATATTTGTTTATCTCTTTTTTATGAACAATTTTAAATAAAGCTACTGATAATATTTCACTCTAAATAGTCTACTCCAAATAATCAGGACATTTCCCTATGTAACCACAATAGCATTATCCCACTTAACCAAAATTAATAAAAATTCTTTTACATCATTGAGTACCCAGTTCATATTCACATTTCCATTATTTCCTCAAAATGTCTTTTACAGCTACTTTGTTCAAGCCAGACTGTGTATAATGTAGCACTGACAGTGTTCCCTAACCGAGAGTGTTCTTCTCAGCTCCTTTATTTTTGATGAATTTGACCTGTCAAAGAGACTTGGCTTGTTTTTCTGTATAACATTCTACTGTCTGGATTTGTCTTTTTTTATTTGTGGCGTCATCTCACTTTTTCCATTGTTGGCCATATTTTGTGTATAGTGGGAGTTGGATCTAAATCTTGATTACATTTAGGGCAAACACCTTTGTCAAGAATGGTTCTTCAAAAATAATACCATGTCTTTTCTTTGCATCCCATCTGGAAGCACACATGCTACCAGCATTGCAGGGGGCACTGCTGCTCCCTGGAATTTTTATTCATTGGCATCAGGGTTTTTTTTTTCCCCCAGCATCTTACTTTGTGGTTCAGGCTGGACTTGAACTTGCTATGTAGCCCAGGCTGGCCTTGAACTCACAGCAGTCCTCCTGCCTCAGCCTCCCAAGTGCTGGAATTACAAGCATGCGCCACCACACCTGGCTTGGTATCAGTTTTAACAGCACTGGAGAACAAATAGAAAAAGTAACATTTTATTTGACTCTTTACTAGTAATGGGAATAATATTAATTTATGGAAACTGTTTACTATTCTTTCCTAATTAGAGAACAGTCCTCTGTGATTCTACCTTTCATTACATCATGTGCCAGAATCATTTTTGTGATAAATTCTATTTATTTGGACTGGAAGACCCTATGCGTGCTGATCTTTGTAGCTGGTGGTTGGGTACCTTGCTGTCTCTTCAACTGGTATAATTGTCTGTCCATTCTCTGCAACCTAGACAAACATTGGAAAGCATTTTCACTGACAGGAACACACACACACACACACACATACACACACACACACACACTATGTCCTTGTGGCATACATGCCAACAGTAGCAATAAAGACCAGCAGAACGTCAGAAATGATATATTAAATAAAACAAAAGTTAATTATTTATGCCATCCAGATTTCTGTTGTATGCGCTCTTTGCCACAAATAAAGAGGAATAATACAAATCTATTTGGGATTTACTAAATTAGTCTGTTTGAAAGGGAAAACGAACACAAGTGGGAAATTTTTGTCTTTTGAGCTACTCTTGTTATTCAGTATGGTTATAGGAAGCCCCTCACCTCCTGTTACCATTGCCGTTTATGCTGCAATGTCATAGTGTGTGTGTGTTCCTGTGAGTGAAAATGCTTCTCAGTTTCTTGCACTTGAGAGTATCTTTTCTCCCAGTTCTTTTGCTCCTTATAATACATATAAGAAAGATCCAGACATTTCTTCCAAGCCGTCATTTTAATTTCCTTTTGTGATACTGTTAGCAGCAGGCATTTCGCTGCTGGTTAATTCTTAGGTTTTTTTTTTTTATTGTTTTGGGTTATATTCTAAGTAGAAAGTTGTATTATTTATTTTTCCATTAAATAATCTCGGTGCTTATGTGAGAACTTGCTTACATGTGTAGCAGCTCTCCCGCCCTCGCTCTCCCTCCTTCTCTTCCTCCTTCCCTCCTTCCTCCCTTCTTCCCTCTGCTGCTCCATCATTTTGGTCACCTCTCATTTTCTGTATCTTTAATTTGCTTGCTTTTGAAAGGCAGAGTGTTTTAGTTACTTTTCTCTCGTTGTTGGGACAGAATACTCGACACCCAAAGTTAGGGGAAGAAAGGTTTATTAGCTCACAGTCTGCAGAGGTTTCAGTCTATAGTCCGCTGGATCCGAAGCAGGGCGGGCGCGTGCAGACCGGCAGCCGGCGGGCCGCAAAGTAAAATGAGGAATTGCAAGGAATGTATGCAAATAAGCAATGCAAACAAGCAGCTAGTTAGCTTCTTCCTGTCTTTTATCTAGGCTACCTGCCCCCAGGGCGGCCTGCACTCCCACCCCCCAATCTCAGGCTCACATCCTTGATCCCAGCAGAACAATGCCAAACCGATCGATGGATCAATTTAGTAATCACACACTCTAGATCCAGCTATCTCTTACCACATGAGGCTTTGGGGGGACATCTAGACACAAACCATAACACAGAGTATATTTTATGATTTGCTGGGTTTTTTTATTCAAGTTTCTTTAGTCTGGACTAGATACGAATGTTTGGGGGGGCAGCCTTTCCCTGTTTCTAGACCCCTGAGAAACTTGAATATTATCAAGAAAATGGATACACAGAAGTCAGTCGTGTGCACTGTGAAGATGAGTTTGAGAAATCGTAATGGCCTCCTGCTTTGCTCTCATCTGTCTGTTAGATCCTCTAAACAGATTTTATGACTTTGCAAATGTTGCCATTGCAATGGACTTTTCGGCTCTTTGTTATATCATCTTTGGAAAACGCTGGCAGGATGAGTAAATTTGCAGTCGGCCTTGCATGCAGAACTTGTCATTTGTGGGCTCCTGTTACTGGGTATTTAGGGCAGAAACAATCAGTTCAAGAAACAAGGAATATGTGATTCAAACTACAAATCCATGAAGTTTGTCGTTTGATCATGTCGCTAAGTCCGTGATTTCCTGTGAAAGTAAGCCGACTTCCAAATTGACAAACTTGGAACTTTTTGTTTATGCAGCTTTTAGAAAGGTAGAGTTCATTTTCCGTGGGACCTGACACCTCCCCTTGCCTCCCCTGCCCCACCTGGGCAGACGCGTGGACGGTTAATCTGATTCTGCAAATTTACTGCCAATAAAAACTAACAAGAATATCTGTATTGAAATAGTTGTCTTATGATACCACTTCTTAAATATAATAAATGAAACACATTTGATGCATAGCTTATGCATATTCTTTGCATAGAGGTAAAGGAGAGATTTACCATTTGGTATAAGATATTTACATCTGTTCATCAAAATATGACTCCCTTTGTAGTCTTCTAAAGCCATGCCTGTAATACACATTATTATGGTAATTTAAAAATGGAATATAGAGTAGAAAAAGAACATGATAAATGCATATCATCTTACTCTTTATAGCTCTAGTAAATTTCGTACCTTAGGCTAGACTGAATACATTTTGAGTTTCTCATGCAACAGTCATTTTGGAAATGCGTCAGTCAACAGGCTTCTTTTACTCATTATTATTTAGCCTAAAGATCTGAGGAATCTGTTTTTATTCTCTTATCAATTTATTTCCAAGAAATGCCACTGCCTTTGTCTACTTGAATGAACATCTCCTTTCCTCCCATTTATAACGATTGTAAAGCTAGACCCCTTTCCACTCTCGTTTCATCCACTATTTCCAAGGGTTGCACATTTATTTTTAGATGCAATGCATTCATCTACAAATTAGTATAACAGATATTTCAGAAACAGCAGCTCAGCCGCTGAAAAAGTTATTCCCCGGGCCCCGCTGCCCTTTCAAAGCAAAGGATTGAGAATATCTTTCAAGTTTCTTTTATTTTCTAAGCATTAAATCTTTTAGTCCAAATCATGGAAAACAACAACAACCAGGAAAGCATTTGTTGAATTACACAAAGGGCATGTGGTTTCGACCTCGGCAGGAACACAGGCTGCAGCCTAGCTGTCCAGGCACGATCCTTCTCTGCAAAGGTGAAATGATTTAGAGGCCTAGAGAAACTTAATTTTTCTTGATCACCATGTGCAACCCGGAATTTTAATGGCAGGCATAATTAATTCTTCTGATGTTAATCATCAGGGCTGGGCTCCACAATTATCAGCCTGGTGCAGCTGGGGCATGGTGCAGACATGAAAAATTAGGAAAATGAATCAGTAATAGGGTGGCAGATTTAATCTGCATCATGAAAACAAAGTTAAAAAGAGAAAGATCGAGAGAATTTCAGCTGAAGCTTTTGTGCCAATGCATAGTGACAGAACTGAAAAATGTTGCCGATGTCCAAAGTGATTGGTAATTACCAAGCCATTGAATTTTTTATTGTCAATTTATCATTGCGCCAGAGGTTAAATTTAACATCTTCTTCCAAAGCCATCACTCTAGGAAGGCTCATTGCGCACCACGTGGCTCAGAGTCAGGGAAAGGTTAATCAGGTATTCCTTTCGTCTGCATGCGCCTTCAAACCCTCCTTCCTCCTGGCCACTGGGCGGCTGCTGAATACCTGCATGGGAGATTTTCTGCTTTTCAGTACCTGTGACTTTTGAAGAGATGTCAGACTGTGTCACATACACACTTTTCTTTTGCTGTTGGTGTTTATTTAGGACCCTGGTGCAAGAAAAGAATTATTTCTCAAGTAAGAAAAATCCCATCGTTTCAAGCCCTGGGGATACTTCATTAAGGTGCAGCCAAGACAGGGACACGTCTTTCTCTCTCTCTCTCTCTCTCTCTTTCTCTCTCTCTCTCTCTCTGTCTGCCCAGAATGTCCTTTTTATTAGTAGTTGGAAAAAAGCTTAGTTTAAAAGGAAGAAGATATTTATCCAAGCAAATACTGCACACTTCAAATAACTGCTTCTTTAAAAAGCGTTCGGAAATGTTTGAGCGGATCCAGAGTAGCTATTGAAATTCCACAGGAAGAGCTTCTTAGTAATCTTTGAAAGGTGACTGTTTAAATCAGTCACTGACGACCAATTTCTAACAGCACTTGTTTTTATCTTTTTTTGTTGTTTGCGTGGTTGTGACTCCTCTTCCGTATGTGTTTTGAAATATAGGCGGTCTCTTATTAAGGGAATGGCATGTATTTTCTATAAATTAAAAATGGAAATAGCCTTTAGGGAGACTTGAAAAAAATCAATGTGTGCATTAATTACTGCAATTCATTACTCAAATAAAAATGAGCTCAACCTTTCATTGGATACAAATTTAGTGACTGAGGATGTTTGGAAAAGACAAAGCCTATGTTCCTGATCGTGTTAATCTGCAGATCAAAGACTCCGTGAATCCATGCTTGGTGGAAGCTCCTTGGGGGATAGCCGACCTGGGCTCCATCCCAGTCCTGGGCAGTGAGTTATTACCTCTGAATACAAAAGCTGCTCACGTGACTGTCACCTACCAGCGGTGGCATGAGTCCTTCTGCTTGGGCTTCCTGAGACCTTGCTTTTCTAAGCCCTCACTTTTCTATAATTAAATCCGAACCATAAAAGCCATACCTGTCAAATGACCTCCAGCTACCCTCATAAACAACACTGGGAATTTTGCTGGTAGCAACTCTTTGCTTTTGGAAAGAACACAGGAAAATATCCTATTCAGCTTCCCAGAGCCTTCCCTCCCCCACTCTACATTTTTCCCAATTCTCCCCACACTTAATTTCCCCTCCCATTTTGGAATTTAAGTAAGGGACTAGAAAATACACAGCAAATAAAAAATATAATTTATTGAAAGATCTCGCTGTGTTCTCCTGAATTAGTAACCTGTCCTTTTAGGAAGAAGAGAGAGAAAGTGGAATGAAGGAATGTAATTTTTCTAACAGCATTTGGCTGTCTTGCTTTGATCATGTTTTATGGCTAGAGGATAAATTACCATGTGAAGGTTTCTGTTTAAAACCTGAACATGTTTAGGATGATTTGAATCCTGCCATATTTTGCATAGCTGCCTTTTGCCTGAGCAAGTTTAATGCAAAGATCAGCATCTCAGAGTCTAACACATATTAGCAGCTCTCTTCTGCTATTCAAACCCCCACTATTTTAATTGGATTCTTTCCAAAACTGCAACTAATTAAGAATCAATTCAGGACCATTAGCAAGTGGGACAAGCTGGCCGGTGTTGCATATTTCAAAAGAGTTAGTTTTAATGAGAGGTGTTACTAGATGGGGGAAGAAAGAAACAGATTAAAGATAGTGTAGGGACCATCTTCGGCTAAACCAAACGACTAATGGTACATGGAAAGATGCTGAACTTGTAGTCCTCTGTAATTGATCTACTTACTGTTCTCAAAGAAACTTTGAAAACAAGAATTCAAGTATTTAGCGGTGCATTAGAGGTTCAATAACGATTTATAAACATTATGGATTGTTGGTTTCTGAGGTGGAATGTTCCTCTTTTTGGAGAAACACATGCTTTCTGCTTTCAGATCTGTTAACCTCAGCACCATCGACCCATTTGTTCTTCCCTGGGCTTTGTACCAGCACATCTGTGTGTCAGACCACAACGCCCACAGATGTTGCTTTTTAATGTGGTAGAGGGTTAGCCTTGCCATATTTTTGACAGCTGTTCTTGAATTCCTTTACCACAAAGGAACACTTTGCTAGAACCTGGTGTTTGGGAAGAGAAATTCAATGCTCACATCCTTGTTAGTTGCTTCTACTTGGATCTTGGCATCTAAGGCTTTTCTGAATTGTGTGGAGGCTGATGTTACTCAGAGGATAAAGGTGGAAAGTTAGTATACTGTTAGACTGCTTTGAACATTATATTATGAATATGTGTGTAGTTTCAATGGGACAGCCGAATATTTAATCATTAGGAAGGATAGGCAATAAATCAAATGCCTGAACTTGGATGCATTATCTGATATGCTTTATTTCAGACTTAACCTTCCTCATGGACTTCTGTCGTGAGAAATTACCTGGACTAAGTTTCTTCATTTGAAGCAATCATAACCCAACCACAGAGCTTTTATGATTGTAAGATAATAGCAATAAAAAAGAGATTGTTGGCGTCTAGCAGTGGACATGGACAATAAAAATATATTACTCTATAGAAAAATAATTTTACCAAGTTTAGGTTTGATTACATGTTTGAGAAGATGTAGAGCAAAGATTGAAAAGGTAATTAGAAGGATATTGGAGACTTATGAGTTTAAGGGATTCTTTGAGATGTGTAGGGCTAAGGCAAGTCATGAATGTTTATTGGGTTGGGTTTTTCTCTACTTCAAAATGTTATCAAAACAATAGAGTAGCCAGTTTGAATCTGTGTATTGCCGTTTACAACTGGGCTCCCAATGTGGGGAAACATTGCCTCCCCTGTACACTGTTATCTATCCAGTCACCTGTAGTCATCCTTGATTCCCCCCATACTCTCTTTCTGCATATAATCAATCACCAAGACGTGTCGATTTTCCCTCCTTCATTTGTCAAGTCTGTCCCGTCTCTCCACCCCCTTTGCCTCTATCTCAGTTTGGAGCTGCGTCTGCTCTTAAGTAGGTTATGGCAAAGGCCCCTTTCCTGGACTCCGCTCCATTCTTAACTCCTTTGATTCCCCTCTTAGCCTGGAGGTCCCCCCAAAGCCTCCTGTTGCTGCTGCCTCAACTGTCACACTGTTATATAATTATCAGTTTTTGCACTTTTCTTCTGATAGGCTGTGGGCTATTCGAGGACAGGAAATAGCTCTTTCATTTCTGTATTTCCATCTCTCATGCAGGAGGAGCTCAAGGGAAAAAACTGTGGAGTAAATTACCTCTTACTATACATCGGGCCCCGTTGCAGGCTCTGGCCATAGAATGGGGATTAGAACTCCCAAAGTCTGCATCCTCATGAACTTTGGGCCTTGGTAAACATGGAAATGAAGAATTGATCTCAAAAGCTCATTTGCTTGAGTGCTGTGTGAAATGTGTAGGTCTTGTTCTAGCACACAGGTGACCATCCAATAAACAGAAGAAACCTAAAATGCTGAGAAATCTTCCACCCACTACATTAGGTTTAGTGAGCTTTATGTTGTGTACATCAGAAGAGTAAATGTTTTAAAGTAGTAGAAGCTGAGGGCACATTGGAGCGAGGTATTCTGGTGCATTGCTATGGTAGTGCCCTCCAGTTTGTTCATGGTTTCCTTGTACTCATATCCTCGGGCAGTCCGCTTATATGCTGACTCTGAACTTGACCTTGTGCCTTGCTTTGACCAGTGGTATAATAGCAAATGTAAGACAGTCAGAGATGTGCAAGGTGCCAGTCACTGGGGCTTGTCCTCTTGTTGCACATAGCCCCCCTGACTATGGCTGGCCAATGAAAAAGCTGCGGCTTGCCTGCTGGACGACGAGAGACACATGAGTTGGTCACCTGCACGGCTCCAACTGACTGCAGAGCATGTTCTAAACCTGGGAGTGAGGCCATCCTGGGGGCACAGAGCACCCAGCTCCCTGCTTGTTATGGCTTGTGCCTGGAGGTCCCCCCAAAGCCTCCTGGGGTCACAGGTTAGGCTTTTCAGAGGTGGCCGAATCTAGAGTGTGTGATGCTGGGATCAAGGGTGTATGGTCACTAAACCAGTCCACTGATAGGTTCGGCACCGCCCTAGTCTCGGCAGCCTGAACAAGATATAAGGGGCAGAAAGAAACTTCTGAGATCCCTTGCCTGCTTGCCTTGCTGCCTTCTTCCTGTCTGCCCGCCTCCCTGCCTTAGACCCAACCGATTGTGAACTGAAACCTCTACAGACTGTGAGCTGAATAAACCTTTCCTCCTTTCATTTTGGGTGTTGGGTATTTTGTCTCAGCAACAAGAAAAGTAACTAAGACAACACTGGCCACAACTCATCACAGATGCTTGCGCAAACTTAGCCAAGAGCAGCCAGTGCCTAACCAGGTAGCAGCAGCAGCAGGGCAGACTTGTGAGCAGAAATCAATGACTATTGTTTGAGGCTACTAAGTTTTGGGTAATATGTTGGCAGAAAAACTCTCTCGCAAAGTGGCAAGCACCATCTCCATTCTAGCTAGTCAGGTCAGTGTCTGGCAAACCAGATGTTACATTAGGAATCCCAAATACATAAATCCCAGGCATGGGTTGGGGTAGAAAAACTGTCAGAAAGTAATTGATTTTCAACCTATGAGATTTTGATATTTTTGCTTCTTAGGTGTAAGTCTCTAAAAAAGTGACACAAGGCCTCATTTCTCAAAGTGCTTGCAGCTCAGCAGGGTTGACAGATGAATGAACAGAACAGATATTTACAGTAAGAGGTGAGCAATACAATGCAGGTAATACAAGTAGCCTGCTTGGGGACATAGAAGAAGAGGACCTATCAGCCTAGATGTGAAGGTGGATGGAAGGTTGATTTGCCAAGAATAGGCGCGCTGAGGCTTCTTCTACTGGAGCAGTCTGGCTTAGCTAACCACAATACTCAACACAGGAGGATATATTAGAGAAACACTGAGTAACAAGACCCCTTTTTACTTTCAACCTGATCTCTCCTACCTGCTTTGGGTTCAGTTCAAATGTCTTTGTGATGGGGGAGCACAGGTGTTCCAAATCAGGTGCCCAGGCACCAGCCTGCGGACCAGAGTGAGGGGCTGTATCTTTACCTGCCTGATGACTGGACATGGGAGGGTTTCACAGCCTGGTTATTTGGCCACATGCTGAGCCATGTGTCTTACAACTTGGTGCAGCCCTTATCATAGGTGCAGGTAGATACCACCTTCTAAGAGACACAGCAAGAGTTGAGGGAGTTTAGAGAAATTTCCTTGTTGAGGATGTTTATCATTTTGGAGGAGTTGCTCAGCTTTGGAACACTCTTCTTAAACCTGAGGAATTCATCAACTTTTGATCCTTGGTGCAGCCGCTGTCATCTTCAGAAGCTGAAAAATACTGGATAAAATTTTCAACTTTCTTACCTGGGAGCCGGCGTCTAGCACTGGCCAATCAGATTCATTCATTGGAGATTTTGCCTGTGGAACTGCTGACATAAAGAGCCAGTGGCCACAGGGAATTCCCAGCTCAGCTGTGGACATTCTCGGTCATCTGGGGCAGCAGGCAGCGGTGCTTCGGAGCTAGCAGTGGGGCAGACCCTGCTTCGTGTGGACCTTGGAATATGGTTGCAATATAGTTTTTCAGGCAACTTTGGACTGACCCACTTTTCGTTCTTGCTTGTAGTTCTCAAGAATAACTGTACAGTGTGCTGGGACTGCAACTCCTGGAGAAAAAGGATAGGATAGAATATCCCAGGCTGTGTTTCTGGGACTCCTAGAAACAGGGTGTCCTTTAATGCCTTAGCCCAGGGAGTCCCACTTCCTTGAGGTACAAACCCAAGTGTGGGTGCTTTCCGGAGTCCCTCAACTGTCAGGCAAGTGGGTTACACGTAGATAGGGCTCTGTCACACTATGCAGCTCTTGTGGACCTTGGACTTACGTGTCATGAATCCTGGATTTCTGTTGTCCTTTGTTGCCTGTCTGTAAGTAGTAGACACACTCTGTGTAACATTGTGAGCATTCTGTCTTGCTGGACGAGGGGAAATAGTAAAAGTGAAGCCTGGAATGTAAAAGCTGAAGTAGTGTCCAGTGAATGTTGAATGTGCTTCACAGCAATTCAGGCTGCTTCCCCTCCCTTGATTCCTGTTTTCCAAATCTGGATATCTAGCTCCCTAGGTGATGCCAGGAGCTGGCCAATAGCCTTTCAGGGATTGTTTTTCCCATTAAGTGAAGTAGTTACTTGCAACTAAGGATGCTGGCTGATATACTCCATTATTATAGTTTAATAAAGAAATTGGGGTTGAGACTTCACAAAGCAGGCTGGCTAATCACATTAGTTGAGGTTCAGTTGCTAAAGAAAAATCTGCTCTGGGTGGTTTTAGCAGGACAGGAAATTAATTGACTCAGAATTATTGGGAGAATGAAAGAAATAGATCTCTGTTAAGCTTTATGAAAAACTCCCAATTCTTATTTATTGCTGCTTGTTTTCTGTTTATGTCATAAGCCCCATGAAGACAGCAACCTTTACTTTATTCTCTTGTCTATTCCAAGCACCTAGATCAGGGTCTGGTACATGTAGATCATTAACAACAACAACAACAGCAAATACACATAGGGAGAACTTTTACATGAAAGACACCAGAAACAACATTTGATCCTAATGGGTCCATAATTTATGGATGAGTGTACTAGTCAGTGTTCCTGTTGCTGGGACAAAATACCTGATATCTGCAAATTAAAGGAAAGGTTTATTTTAGCTTACAGTTTGAGAGGTTTCAGTTCATCGTCACCTGGGTCCAAGGCAGGAACACCATGACGGAAAGGCATGGTGGAACAAAGCTGCTCACTTCTTGGTGGCCTAGAAGCAGAACAGTGGGGAAAAACACCAGGGACAAAGGGGTCAGGAACTAGATACGGTCCTCAAGGTCATGCCTCCATGACCCACCCAGACACGCCCAGAAGCGTGTTTTACTAATTCTTAGGCCAACTAAATTGACAATCGTACTCACCTCCACAGTGGCTTTCCTGAGTTGGGAGATATTTGGACATAGGTCAGCGAACTTAATGTACACTTCTAGTTTGTATTGCTTGAAAATTTGGATGACAGTTTTCATGAATACAGAAAACTCTTGAATTATGGAGCTTGAGGTAAGGCTGCTCTGATTTAAGCGTTTGGACTAGGTAGGCCTCAGTAATAGTATCAAAGATATATCTATAATGGGGTATTTCTTATAGATTCTGGGAAGCGTGGGACAGATACGACAGGTGAGGAAACCAGAGGAGAAAGGGCAGGACAACTGGGCTTAATGTATAATCCCAACCAAAAGTCTAGATGTCTAAATTACTACTTTAATTTTAACTTTCAAATTTTGGCATAGAGCATAAACTTCTTGGTATGTTCTAGTATCTATTATGAGTCTTATTACTGAGGTTTTCTAAGATGGCATTCATTTGTTAGTGCCGTAGTAAAGTGATTAGGTCTATGGGAATAGAAGGACCAGGATTGTATACAGCTTGTTGTGTATGTTCTGTAGACATCACTGTCATTTTGGTAAATGAGAGCAGGGACACTGTAAAGTAGTTTAAGGACACTATAAAACATCAACAGAGTATGAAATTCTTTGATTCCTCCCTCTCTCTTTCTTCCTTCCCTCCCTCTGTCTCTTCTACTTTCCTCCCTTTTTCCTTTTCCCTTCTTTCCTTCCTGTTTCCTTATTTGATTTTATTTTACTTTTTAAATTTTATTTTAATGGTACATTTTAGATGTACATAGTAATAACATTCATCATAGGGCATTTGTACCTGTACATGATATATCTTGTTGCTTCTTTTTTTTCCCATTCCTGTCCCCTCCCTTCACCCCCTCCTCCCTCCTTATTTTCCTTGTTTTATTTTTAATTCTATCTTTTTTATATGTATTTTTAAAAGTTCATATATACCCGTATACTCCAAAACACAATTAAATTCATTCAGGAAAAATTCCATTAAAGGGACATTGAAACATCTACTGTAATTGAATAGGACACAGGGGACTTGGAACAAGCCTGACACTCCTGTGTTTAATCACTGAATTTTTTATTGATAGACTTTACAACAATAATCTTTTATTTAGATAACTACATTTATGCCCCAATAAATAAATCCCAAACCACTATTAGTTCCTCCTTGTGTCCAAATAAAAAGGAAAACCAAATGCTTCAGAGCTGCCATCGTCTTCACAAAGAACCATTGTGGAAACCAACGCCAAAGCCCGAGTGGTTCCAGAAATTAAGCGTACAGTGAATCCCACCCAAATTAGCAACTTGTCTATTTACAGTGCAGCTTGAATTTTAAAAAATTCGCTATTTTTACCTGTCAGTAGAGCAGGCTTGGAAAGATGAGTAACCTTGTGTAGGCAAAATATTTCCCTGTGGTTGGACAGCTGGCTAAAATGTGCCACAGAACAGGACCAAGGGGGAGCCCTCCCCTCCCCCAAATCCTAACCACTTTGCTCTGATAATGACAAAGCAAAGGTGTGTGATGGGCGTGTGCAAACACCTTGAGAAGCGGAATTACGGGACACTAGAGCACACCAAGGTGTTAGAGGAACCGCGATGTCAGTGCAGATCAGTCCAATGAAGCTGTTCTCCAGTTGTGGCTGATTCTCTTCATTGTTTTCTTCTTTTTACTATTTCAATACTTTTTCTTGCAAACTCTCTTGAGGTAATGAGTGAAATCACTGCACTTTTTAACCTATTGACAATTCTTGTAAAAAGTTTTTCTCTCAGGTAAATTCTAAAACTGACTCGTTAAAGTGATCTTTGGGTTTTGTCCATGATCTAGCAAATCCTCAACGGAAGGAGCATCTTCTCCAATAAGTCTTTCATCGTTAATTGGGAGGAAACATTCCATCTGACCATGTATTGTCCTTAATTCTTTTCTCACTCTTTTTCTTTTTGGTGCTGGGGATCGAACTCAGGGCCTTGTGCTTGTGAGGCAAGCACTCTAACCACTGAGCTAAATCCCCAGCCCCATCACTCATGTGTTTTAATTACTCCAACACTCTCTCTTTTTGCATATAGGTGTATTTCAAATACACAGTGACATCGTGCATGAGATTGCGCACATGAATGCTAGCTTGAGTCTAATAAGGGCCACTATGCTAAGGGACCCTTTCAGCAACATCCACACATAACCATCTGCTCTGTACAAGGCGTGTGAGATGCAGCAAACAATACATTCCTGAAATTCTTTTTTCTTTTAAATAAACAAAGAGCCAGTGTCTGATTTATGTGATTTGGAAATTGGCTATTTTCACGATTTTATTAAAGATTATTAAACAAATGAAAGTGTCAAAAAAAGAGGCTTTATTTCTATATAACAAACAACCTCCATCTCAAAAATTCATTCTTCCTAGTGAAAAACTATAAGGTGAGCAAGGTGGCACACACTTGTAATCCTAGCACTCAAGGGAATGAGGCAGGAGGCTCGCTGTGAGTTCAAGGCCAAGCTGGGCTCCATAGCCAGACCCTGTCTCCAAAACTCAAATCCAAAACAAAGAAAGAAAGAAAAAAATGTCTTCTTTGTCAGTTCAGGGTTGACTGGGCTCCAGGTGGTTCTCAGTTAATTCAAGCTTTCCCCCTTTCTCTACCTCTTGCATCTCAATTTCTGGCATTCACATGTAGTCAGGGAAGCAGGGAGACTGGGTGGGTGCTGCTGTGAAGTCATTTATCCACCTGCTGTGCTTCAGCCTCACACGCTACTGTGTCCTGTCCAGCACGGCGGCAGTGGCAGGCCCACCTTCTCCCGAGATCAAGCCCCTGCCGCGCTGCTGTGTGCTGTCACATTTCCGCGCTCAGTGAGCCTGCCTCAGTGTCCTACTGCAGGTATGTCCTGCAGCTCCCCTGCTGCGGCCTCCACGGGAACTCTAGGCCCTGCAGCTCTCCTCGGCCCGCAGGGAGTGAGGTGTTGGCTTCTCTGCTTTTATCTTCCCAATTTTATCTCTCTGGAGTCATCTCTCACCCTGGACTCACCCTAGGAGTGGATGGGCAGAGATGAGAACCCCTTCTCCGGGACGATCCTCCTTGTTCCCCAACTCTTTTCTTCCCCTAGTCTCATCAGGGTTCGGAAAAGCTGGCCTTTTTCTTCATCAGTACTGTCCAAGTTATTCCTGTTTGAAGGCAGACTACAGCTTTGAGACATTTTGATTCTCTAATTCTCTGATTCCTTGAAGCAATGACAACAATTTGGCCTGATTCCAGGAAGAAAGCCTTCGAGGGCAAGAGAAGTCCTCTGTTAATGTACCAAACTGTAAGGTTGCTCTACTGGGTTTTCTTGAGGCCTACTTAAACTAGTCACTACTTTTATATTTCCAGTTAGTTTTCAACCTTTTCTTTATATGGCCTTCTGTTTTATAAGATCTGAACTCTGGAAGGTTTAAAGTATTTGTAGCTGTAGTTTATGACACTTGGCTCGCTACCTGTAAGGGTTGAATAACCAATACCTGGAAGTAATCCTGCTACTCCCCTTCCTCCTCCAGCCCATAGTCATCTCCAGAGAAAGGGATTGTGATCAGGTCATAGTGGGAAGAGATACTACTTACACAATTCCAACAGGAGGCACCCTTTTAAAATGGTGATCCAGTGTACTGGTTTAAAGTCTTAAACCCCACACCTTCGGTTATTGAGCCACTGTGTTTTCCACCTGTGTGAGCCCACTCACTCTGAGTGTACTGTGGCCTAAATTAAACTTTGCTTTTTCCTTATCATCTGTGCCATGTCAATGCTTTGTTCATCAGACACAAGAATCTACAAACCCGTCCGGGTACCCATCACCTGCAGTAACAGTACTGTGGATGGAACACAGGTGTGCTCCACTTCTGATCCACTCTCCACCCCTCATTTTAAAGATTTTGAGACAGGCTGTCGCTAAATTTCACAGTCTGATGTTGAACTTGTGATCCTTCTGTTTCAGATTCCCAAGTAGCTGGGATTGTAAAAGTATGGCCCCTAGCTCTGTCTCTTACTATTCAAGTCATTAACTGAATTAAAAAATATTCTCTAGATTATCCTGCCTCTACTTATCAGTGATCGGCCATAGCATATGTTTAAATCTCTCATTAAGTAATTTGTTTTTTTTTTAGAGAAACAAGAACTCGGCTCCACTAGGAAGTAATAAAACTAGTAAGTAGTTATTTATATGTGTATGGACCTTGATTAATTTTTATAGGTATATATGGATTCAAGATGTGGACTGAGCAGACTAGTTGCCTGGGATTTCAAAAATGAAATTAAATTCTTTCTAGTAAGAAGTCTAAATTTTGTTACTATAACAAAACCTAAGTAACTCAGAGTCAATATAGAGGTGCTCTGTATCTATGAGTGAGACATATTCAGAGATTATTACGATTACAAAGACTAGGAGCTGGACATAGATATTTAAGGAGAAACTGCAAAGATACAAGGTGTTGTTTTGATTAAAGAGCGTCTTGGACAAACTCAATCCTATAGCAGGTGGGTCTCATAACATCCATAACGAATAGCAATTGGTGTTTAGATTCAGTGCATTGCAAGTCTCACATATGGATAACATGGATAACAGTAGCAGAATAACTCATGATCATTCTCTCTAAAACAGCAATCATTCTACAGTGGCGGCAAACCTTTCAGTGATACAAACAGCCTGCTGCAGCACACAAGCCGTAGGTTCACCACCACTCATAGGGAACAGTTTACCTTGCTTCCCTTTCCAGACTTCACCTCACTCATGAGGGAGGGGAAAACCCCAAGCTTGAAAGGGGACTGCTTGTGTGGGAAAGGAGTGTGGCGTGGCAGGGGTGGAGTGAGTCCTTTTCGAGGCTTTTTCTGTTCAACATCACAGATCCTCATGGGCTTGTCCAATCTGACCTCCAGTCTTAGACCTCAGGCACGGTCCCATCCCGGCTCTCGGTTGCTTCCGCTGTGCACCAGTCAGACCCTGCTTGATCGAGGCTGTCGGCTAATTTCCTGTCATTCTGTGCTCCCACTCACCTGATCCTCACTTGCTGACAGTCTGCTTGGACCTCTGAGGATCTGTTCTCTCTCTTTTGTGACTGCACTGAAGCAGTTTATGATGTTTATGACTTGGCTCCTCTGGGCTCCCCAGGCTGAGACACAAAAGGCACTTCTGTTTATACCTTCAGACTACACTCTCAACCTCTGCTCAGTCCAGAGGGGCTTGCTAGACTCAGATTTCACCCAGCTGCTGCTTAATCCCTGCTGGTTACCCCTTAGTTCTTGTTGGTCTTCTTTCATCTTGTGTGTCATGGGGTTAATTTCTCTGGCCACACCATGGATAGGTTGTGGTTGGAAAGCTAGATTTTGGAAGTAGACAGCTTAGTTTTGAATCTTATCTACCAAGTAGTAGCATCTTTTTTTTTCTATTTTTTTTTAAATACTGGAGACTTGGAGACTGAATCCAGAGCCTTTACCCTGAACTACATTCTCACACTTTTTTTTTTCTTTTTTTTTCTTTTTGAGACAGGGCCTCAGTAAGTTGCTAAGTTACTCAGATTGGGCTCTTGCCTCGGCCTCCCACAGTTCCAGGATTATAGTTGTGTACCACCTTGCCTGGCTCGATTATTAACCCTTTGACTTTGGGCTGCTCACTGAACCCCTCTAAGTCTCAATTTTCTCATCTGTAAAGTGGGTTAGTGATAGTATCAACCTCATGAGTTATCATAAATATTCACTGAGGTATTCAGTGCACCGAGTTCACTACACGGTGATGGGCACGTTGTAAATATCCACAAGTGCAAATTATAATTATGAATAAATGAGATGGTGCTGGAAGATGCAGGGCTACCTTTCAGAAGAGACTAATCCTTGTGTTCTGCTGACTGTTAATATTTTACTATTATTGCATTCCTAAATTATGAGGTGATTTAGGAGGGCAAAACATAGGCCTTCTGCAAAGGAGTGAAAGCTTACAAATCTAGAATAAAAAAATAGTTTAATTTTTTGAACCTCTTCAATAACTGTCTCTTGTGTGGGTAATGTAATTACCAGTGGAAAAATGAATAAAAACTCAAACTCAATAAATTACATTTTCATTGAATTTCTTTGCTTATATTCTAGGGGAATAGGTCTTTGAATTTTGAAACACTTTTTTTGTCACTTTATTTTTTAAGTGCTAAGACATGACATAGTATGCATTTTAATGTATTCGTTCGTGTCCAGTTTCAACAAAATTGGGTGGGAATTAGTACCCCATAATTCATGCCTGGGTGTCTTATTACAATTATAAAATTTTATTATAAAATGTTTTTTTAATATTTATATTGTTAATTAAATGATGATGAATCCTCATACATTCTGAACAGAGAATTATGGTTCATTAGTCCCTACTCAGACTTCTTATTAGCCAATCGGAATATTTGATTTCACCTTCTAACATGTTCAGATGTTCGATGGCGAGGCTTGTGCACGCCGCTGGTCCTTCCCTCTGTCAGAAGCGAGCTCTCAAAACAGTTTATCCACATTGAAGTGAATGCAAGTGGTCATTTTGCTTGGGGAATTTTTAGGGCATCTTATGATTATTTTAAAACATCCTCTAAATTTTAGTTTCTATGGAGATTTCTATATTAGAGAAAATAACTATAAAAATAGTCACATCTTAATGTAAGGATTTCTGTCTCTTGCACAAGTACTGATATACTTGTGTCACTAGAGTTGTTGTGATCGGACATTTAAGTGATGATATAATGATCATACAAACAGCAACCCAGAGGCAGGAAGATGAGAAGACCCAAGGAAATGATCTAGATCTGTCCTGTTCAGTAGTCTAGTCACTGGTCACATGTGGCTATTAAGCACTTGAATGTTAGTAGAAAAAGTGAGAACTAAGTTTTAAGTTTTGTTTACCTTTAAATAATTAATGTCTAAATTTAAATAGCCACTGACTTTTTAAAAATTCAGTTCCTCAGCCAGAGTAGTTACATTTTGTTAAAATAATTAATCAGGAGGCCATGTGACTGAGGCAGCTTCAGTGCCCTGGTGTTACTGGGTTCTGGGGTTCTGGGGTTCTCCTTCCAAGGTGGTTTCTAGGTTCTTTCCATCCTGAACAAAGAATTGGCCAAGGCAAGTGCAATAGGTAGCAGAATTTTACATTTATTAACAGTAGGCAAGGAAACATGCTCTGCAGAGCAAGTTTGGGCCAATTAAAAGTGGGAAAAGAAGTACACTCTACTGGGCGAGATGGGACTACTGTGAAAGGGAGAACACAGTGGCCCATGCTCAGTGAGGGATGTTATTTTGTCCCACTCTTCAGGCTGAGATCAGATCTAGGCTGTCCTATCAAAATCTCGTGTGAGTTCTCAGGAGAATGGAAGCTAGCTAGCACTCTCCGATTGGTTCCACATGCTGGGCTTTGGGAACTGTTCTGTGCGTGTGTCCTGGAGCTTTGTAAAGAACAGGCCACACCCACTCTCCCAGTCAATTTGCCACTCCCTAATCTCCTGCCTCACTGGGATTTCCTCCACAAGCAAATTGAAAACCCAACTCAGTATAAATGTTTGTAATCTAGGAGAATGGAAGTTAGGTTAACCAGTTAGAGATTGGTGACTAACCTCTAACTAGGGATTTTCTGCTGAATAGTCCAAATAAGACTTTTGTTCTACTTTAATCAAACAAATATTTTTTTTTGCTTTGCTTTGGTGTTCATTTTATAAAAATTTCCCCCTCATACCTTCAGTGAGGCCCTGAATTGCTAGTGATCTGGCACTGCTTAGTTCATGAATTGCTATTAACTTATATAAACTGATGTTTTATTTATTTAATTTTCCTTCCTTCCTTCTTTCCTTCCTTCCTTCTCTCCCTCCCTCCCTCTCTCCCTCCTTTTTTCCCCTCTCTTCCTTCCCTCCCTTTTGTCTCTTTCTTTCCTTTTTTCTTCTTTTTGCAGTGCTGGGGATCATCTTTAGTGTTTTAATGTGCTTCAGTTTATCTTCAATAATTTCATTTGCTCAAGAGTCACATACATGACTAGTGACTATCATGCTGAGCAGGTATAGAATATTTCTATCATTACAGAATGTTCTATTGATGGACAATACTCATGTTCACAAAAAGAAGGTTGTTAAGAGGATGTTTTACCTCTTTTCGTTCTACTTTATCCTGTGCCCTGACATTCTTGACAGCAGAGAAATGGGGAGTTCAGAAGGAAGGAGGGGGGAATGCTAACATAAGTCTAGAAATGTGCTTGTTGGATGGAGCTGTAACCGAAGCACTGGAAGAGGAAGTTGAGAAGATTTCTATTGCATTTAGGGGCCATTGTCTTCCAGGGAATTGAAGATTGCTGATTGTCCGAAGTGTGAATTTAGTGAAACACTGCAAAAGTAACTGTATTAAAGAAGAGAAACTTTGTTGAAAATAACAGCCAGGGGTGCAAATATTTTCACCTGTTTCTCCCACTTTGTTTTTGCCTGGTATGAAAAGTGCAGGAACCAAATTTGTCTTACATTTTTCCCTTGCAAACATTAAATGTGTATGTATGGGACCCAGGAATCTTATGAAAAGTGCGGATTCTTAATCATGAGTCTGTGGTGCAACCTGCATTTCCATGTTCTTGAGAAGCTCCCCAGAAATGGTCCAGGACTATACCTCAAGTTGAAGGCTCTAGAATGTCTAGAAAACATCTGCATTTCAGACCTTTTGTAAAAACACTGTCCTAATTACTGGTTTAAACACTGATGGTTACACTTCTCCAGAAATCAATATTCCTTTGATTTTAAACTAGGGAAACTTGTTTGGGAACTGGGGATGGAAGAAGTCTGTTGTTTTTGCAGAAAGGAGACTCATTACTTGGAATTCCAAGTCTGGTATAAATATGTACTGATGTTTTCATACAGAAGTATAGGATATTTAAAAATCAAGGAGTACTGACCCACAGAAAATAATTCAATCAAATGTCTTACATAAGTAAAAAGCAGTTAACATGTTTTGTTTTAGATAGTTGTGGCCATTTTTGTCACACCAAGCTTTTGAACAGAAAGCAGTTTCTATCTGATACTGTGATTTAGAGCTAGTTGAAGAAGGAATCGATTGTAGGTGGAGGCCAGCTATTGATTAGAAAGAGGAATGCGAAACTGGAACATATCTCAAATGGAGAAAAATTCAGAATTAGAAGCCCAACAGCATGGAAATTTCTGTTTGTAAAAACACAATGGGGTGTTTTCATGATGCGCTATATGGGATGTCTGGGCTTCTGGTAAAGATGGAAAGGCTAGGTAAACTAAACAAAAGATCAAAAAGGAATGAGAGCGTTCTGTTCCTTGGTGTGTCTTCCAGACAAGCAGGATTGTCAGAGCAAGTGAAGCTGCCCAAAAGGATTGTTGAACTGCCATGAATTCCAAGGCATCATTGTGACTATGTATCACAAAGATACAGGTGGAAACCAGTAGACACTGCTCATTCATATAGGTAGGTTAAATGCAAATCTAAAATTGAACCAAGACCAAGTTAAGTACAAATCTAGTGTTCTGGGTATCCACACAGGTTCATACCTTTCCTAGCTGTTTTTTAAATAGAGTTTAATATTTATGGAAAAATCAAAATTGGGAGGAAAAGTGTGTCCTCTTGATTTCTCATTCATTCATGGTCAAGGGAAGCTATCTCATCCGTTTCATTTGTTGCTTAACAATCAGTACAGAAACTGTCTACTTGGTAGCAATTACCTGAAAGGGCAGGATTAGCTCAGGGAGGAAACAAAGTGTCTAAGGAGTATTGGTCATAAAAACAAAAACAAACAAACAAAGAAACAAAATTCTTTATATCTGAAAGGAAACAGCAAACTACTCAAAGAATTTAACAATGTAGCAGGGTAATCTGCCAGTCGGGTATTAGTCTGGTTTAATAGAAAGGGAACACCATTCAGATTTAGAAGACCATTGTCAAGCATAATAGGAAATCAACTACAGATTAGGTATGAAAGATGTCACATGTGGCCTTAAATCTCCACAGATTCCAACTCATCTACCTTCTCTGTGCAGGATCTACATGCTCAGATGTTACCACTCAGGTCTACATGGTGCTGAGGCAGCGACATGCTCTCAAGAGGAGATGAGGGAGCTTCCACAGTCATGGATGGGCCCCCACCTTCCCCCTGTAGTCCTTTCCTCTTCTCCCTCCTCCTTCTCTGTTAGGGATTTCCACACTCACTGTCCTCTCATACCTCCCTGTCTCTGCCTGCTCTCCCTCCTCTCCTTTTCTGTCTTCCTCCCTGCCTTCCTTCATGTCTCATGCAATATCTAACCATAGCCTTGTAAGTTTTTAAAAAATCTCATTGTGCTCTTTATTTTTAAAAAAATATTATTATTATTTAGTGTTTTGGGGGATTAAACTCAGGGTCTTGTTCATGGTAGGCAAGTACTCTATTGCAGAGCTATATCCACAGTCCACCCCAGTGCTTTCTATTTTATGTTTTGTTTTGTTTTGTTTTTTAACAATGCATCAAACATTTAACTGTCTTCTAATAGACTCCTTTTAAACAGAGTCTGCATAAATACTACCTTATTTGGTCAATAATTTGCCATGTCTCCTTAAGCAAGGCAAATTGTGTTTCTGAATGTTGGTTTATAAAGTTTATAAAACAAGAAATTCAATCCAGATGATCTGGTTAGTCTTTTTCAGTTCCGACACACTATTTTCTTTTGTTCACACATCATCTTTTCTTTTGATATTTTTTGTGTTTGTTTGTTTCCACCCTATTACTATCTTCTCTGTTGCCTTCCAGTTTCCACTATTTCTCCTGTGGAAATTTCTCTATTTGTTCCTTAAATTCTTATAACTAGGTTAATTTTCTAACTAAAACATCTGGACTTCTCTATTAGTTTCCCATGAGACCTTGGATAAAGTTGATATCATAGACTGACTCACTGGCCAGTCTATTTACTTGTGACTTCTGTCCCTGTCACTCCATCAAAACTGCTTTCACTAAGGTTGTTAATTTTCTCTATGTTGCTAAGCTCAATGAATGCTTTTACGTCCTTATTTGCTAGATCTCCCACTGCATATAACATTGTTGAACTTCCCCTTTCTTTGATTTCTATGACAGGAGCTCCTCGTCTGGTTTTCCTCCTAACACTTGAACCTTTATTTCTCAGTCTTTCAAATCCACATCTTCCATCTAGACTTCTATTTTGAACTCTAGACATGTACATCCCATTGTTAACTTGATAATTCTATTTGGGTGTCTTTCTTGTAGGAATTTTAAATTAACATGGCCCAAACTGAACTCCTGTCCTCCTTCTCTGTTCTCATAGCTTTGTTGCCATCCAATTAATTGTCCAAACTAGAAACCAAGTACCATCCTTGATTTTTTTCTCTCCATCACCTTCCACCCCAACCAAACATAAAGTCCTGTTGATTTCTCTTGTATCTAAGATTACTTCTCGTAACATCGATGGCCGAGACTTAGTAAAAGCTATCATCATTTCTCAGTCAAATGAGAAATCTCTCTAATTGCTGCTTCTGTCTCCAGGATAGCCTCTGACCGATTTAAACCATTTGTTATTCTTGTTTTTCATGGTAGTTATCTTCTAAAAGTCTCTGCAAACACTCACTGAATTAGCGAATCCTGAACTATTCCTCTTAGGGGAAATACCTGATTAAGTGCTTTCAAAACTCTGGTCAACATTCTTATTAACCGATCAATACATATCTTTATTTTATGTGTACTTCTGTTCAAAGATATCTTATTTGATTAATTATCATTGAACTCACAACCAGCAGCTCATGTCTGAATGAAGCTCACCAACACATGAACTTTCTCTATAAGGCATATTGCAGCCTTCTTGCTCTTGGGAACTATAGAGAGCAGGTCAGCACTGTGCTTAGGGTCATTTTAAAGAGTGAAATCAACATAGAGTTCAAAATGTGGTACCAAACAGACCATGAAAAGGGGAATTTATCATATGAGACCTGAAGCAGAAAGGCAGAGCATCACTTTGCTCATCCTCAGCTGGGAATGTGCACACAGGGTAGATTCAAATTTTGCGCCATTTTGTGTGTGCATGTGTATTCTCAAAAGACCTGAAAGTATTGTCGATGTTGATTTTGAGATTATAGGTAGATGTTAGTGAGTAGGCAAGTTTGCAAGCATAGAACCCACAAAAGTGAGGATTGACTGTTTCATCAAGTTTGTGTCCTGAAGTATTTCACTTAAACCCGAACTTTATGTCACTCTTCTGGGTAAAACCTTTAGGTGACTCTGAGGCACCATTGATTAAGGTTACATCCAAACTCCTAGCCCTGGCGCCCCTCCTGCCTCTTCCCTGTCAGCTTCTATGAATCCCTTCAGTATGCCTTTGTGTCATACTGAGGTTCCAGTGTTTACATTTAATTCAGTATCAATCCTTTCCAAACTCTGGGCTTTTGCAGATTGTTTGCCTCTTCCCCTTTTCCTCTTTCTTTCTCAGCTTCCTTGTTTACACTTTCAGGTCTCCACTTGCTACATCTTCCAAAAGCTTTCTCTGACTTCATAGAACAGATCTCCTGCCCCATGGTCTCGTGTCTGCCCCATGCTGTCTCAAGTCATAGTGTTTATTGCACTTAAAAAAAGAACTATTTCACTCTCTCAGAAAACTTGATCTCGAGCAGGCACCAAGTTTACCTTTTTAATGTTTTGTGCTTTACTATATGGTAAGCATGGTGCTTAGGGTGCCATAAGCATGCAACACACGCACATCGAATGAAGGAAGGAATATTTGCTCATTGTGAGGTCAGTTTCATCAAAAGAATTATAATCATTTGGAAAACAAGAAGATATTTTATCTGTGAATCTCGATTGCCAGACTCAATATCTGCACATAGTACATGTTTGAAAAATACCTGTTGAGTGAAAACACTAGTTTTAACATGTCAAATAGTACACAATTTAATTAGGGGAAAAATAATGGTTGATTGTGAATTCTTCTTTTTTTTTGCACAGAGAAATTTTTGTTATAATCATCAGTGCATACTAATTGTGTAAAATAGTGTCTATGAAATTTCCATACATTTATACATATCTACTCTCTGAGCATCAAGATTGTCATGAAAAATTCTGAAAATAAGAAAGCTTTTTAAAATAGAGTCAAATGCTTCCATAAAACAGATTGGGCGTATTCCCCACTCCTCTATTCTGTGAGCTGAAAAGTGCTGGACCTTCCCCATCCCGGGCAAGTCTTCACACACTTCAAGGGCGCCTCCACCCTTCTTCAAAGCACAGCCATTGAGTTAGAATAACACAGCAGTTAGCAAAAGAAAGCTATGCTTTGTAAAAAAAAAAAAAAAAAAAAAAAAAAAAAAAAAAAAAAAAAAAAAAAAAAAAAAAAAAAAAAAAAAAAAAAAAAAAAAAAAAAAGAAAAGAAAAGAAAAGAAAAAAGAAAGAAAAGAGGACAGGAGAAGTGAAAGTGGCTGGCCAGTTCTTTTTACTTGTGTACTACTTCCCATCATGCTTTTTAAAATAGTCAAGTTTCAAAGGACAGTTTTTTAGTGTGTCATTTTCTGAGGCAGCACTGCAAATAAACATCACTAGAGGACCCAGATTCTTGCCAACTCTTGCTGATACGAGGAGCCATGTACAAGTGTTTGACTTCAAATTTAACTTCAGGCCATTGTGAAAAAGACCCCAGGTGGGGTGGAACTGCACCGAGCAAAAGCCAGCTGTGCCCTCCCAGCAGGGGATCCCGGCACCTGCAGCTAGTGGACGCTGAGAAGAACCGAGACTTCTCTTTCATCCTCCCAAGTGATCGCATCTTGGATGTGGGCCAGGAAGCTTCTCGAACCATCGGGCTGACTGTAAGTTCATGGCACAGGGTTGAGCCCCTGCAGCGTGGCTTGGCAGCCTTGCTTGCTCTTTGCTGCAGAGGTCGCCTCTTCCAGAGGCAGCTCATCTGCGAGGCTGAGCACTCTTGGCTCAGGCCACACTCGTTTATTGGTCAGCTGGAGAAGGTGAGGGAAAAACGTAGCTTGGGAAAACATAGATGGGTGTGTGTGTCAGCAACCTTGTGCTTAACCGTGATGCCCTCAGGCAGTAGTTCTCACAGTGTGGTCCAGCATTGGCACCAGGAATGTGGAGGAATGCACATTCCCAGGCCCAGGCTGATGCTGCACCAGTGAACCAGACACTCTGGATTTGGAGCTCAGCCATTTGTGGGTGAAGAAGGTCTCTAGGTGGTTCAGGGAACACCAGGATTTGAGAACTACAATGCTGGGAGAACATGAAGAAGATTGTTTACCAAATAATAGTAGTAATAACATTATAATAACTCAATATCAATTGACACTCATGCTGATAAAGGCGAGGAAAACCGGATGATCAGAAAGGTTTTGAAGTCTGGCAATGTCAAAATCATCATCAGTATCAATATTAGGCTACGTGAATATATTTTTTAGCTATTATCATAAAATTGCTTCATCATAAACTGTCACAACATCTCAGTGGCTCACAGCAGCAGACATTTTTTCTCCAATGTCTGCGAGGTGCAGTTGATCTTGACTGGCTCCCTCTGTGCCCGGGGACTGCTCAGTGTAGTTTGGGCTTTTGTGGGTGACTTGACTTTTTGCATATGTCTGTCGTCCTTCTCCTGGGCACACGGCTAACCCAGAGATGTCCTTGTCATGGCAGTGGCAGAAGTGGGAGTGTGCAAGCAGAAGCACATAAAGGCTCTCATGGCCTTGGTCTGGAACATCTGTCAGTTCCCTCTCATTCTAGTCACCAGACTAAATCATGTGTCAAAGCCCAAATGGAGAAGTAGATTAGCTTTTGTCACCAGCGGAGCTGCAAAGACCCTGGGCAGAGGGTGTGAGACGGGGGTGTGAAGAGCTGGGGCCAATCATGCTATCAACCTCAGTCCACAACGGATGAGCTTCTCTTTAAGTTTATTAACAGCTCTTGTACAGCAAACCCCAAAATGTATTTGACTCACAAGGAAAAAAAATCTTCCTTCAAGACAATAAACAATACTGATTTTACTCACATCAGTTAGATCAACTGTGTGATTCTTAATGAGAACAGGTTGAATCAGATTAACCGTGTAAATAATTAGTAGCAAAATAAAAGATAAAGTAGCCTTTTTATTTGTGTGTTTGTTTTGTTTTCTTTTTTTGTGATCCTGGGGATTGAACCCAAAGCTTTCACACTGAGCTATGTTCCCAGACCTTTTTATCTTTCTTTTGAGACACGGTCTTGCTAAATTGCCCTGGCTAAGCTCAAACTTGGCATCCTCCTGTGTCAGCCTACCACAGTGCTGGATTACAGTTTATCATGCCTGGGGACAAAATAATTTTTTAAGCCCCACAATAAACTGATAATATATAAGAGTCTTTGTTTTTCAGTCATTATCAAATGTAGTCAAATTTAAGGACAAACTTTAAATTTGGAGGTAAGACCTTCTCACTCAGGGTCAACTTTCATTTGAAAATAATCTTTTGACATCCTGTATCTTAAAGGTGCATGTTATTTGAATAGAATTTCTAAACCTAATTCCACCCACCACTTTCTGGAGTCAGTTAGCATCTGTGTTAACCCTGCATTCCTAATTAGCTGCTGGCATGAAGGCCAAGTATGATCATGAATCCAGCAGAAATTCAAAGCAAGGAGAGATCAGTTTCTGGAACATGCTGAAAATGTGCAATATACCTCCCTGCCTTTCTCCCTGTTGCGTTTTTGAGGTGTGGACCCAGGAGAAGAAGAGCACATAGCTACTATTTTGATGTGTTCAACCTCGAAGATGAACATTTCCCTGTGTTGGTGGTCAAACCTACAATGTTATTTATTTATTTGCTTTTCATATAGAGATAAATGTGCTTGTTATGTGCTCAGAACATTTGGGTCAGACATAGGGACTTTTCTAAGCTAAAAATTACCATTGGGTAGGAGAAGAACGGCCCCAGTCAATCACTTCGTATCAGCGTATATGGAGGACAGTAAACAACACCACCAAGGTGGCGTGTGCACAGAGTAAAGCAAGAGATGGAATTCAAAGGCTTTTTCAAGAACGAGAATGATTTTCTTTCTTTTTTTTCCATTTATTTGGAGAATGATTTTCTTGATTAAAAGTTTATTTTAAAAAGATCTCAAGGTACTAAACGAGCAGGAAGTGGGGAGTCAAGACTTCACCTGGTACTGTCCAGACACCCTTCAACATCCCCCGCAAGTGGTACCCCCAGAAGACTTTGCCTAAAATTTGCTTGAAATTCATCTCTTCCCTTTCTTTTTTATGATGCTGAACCAGAGGATAAAAAGATAAAGGATTGCACAGCCTGGCACGTGAATGCTTCCCCACTGCGTGCTGCTGTTATGGGGAGGAAGTAGCAGCCGCCAACCGCTGTTTTATTAATAATGAGGCATTCACATAAATTCCATGCAAAATTGATTTTTGACTGTTATATAAGAATCAAATACCAGGCTTTAAAAAGTAATTGAGAAATCTATTTGTAATTTACTTTGCCTATAAGAACCCGCTGTCCTGCCATAAACAATTTTACAGTATTTTCCCCCTGTTAAATAGCTATTTTTACACATCTGTTTGGCCTTTCTTATATGACATGCAGTCAGGAGGTGTAATGAATACAGGTTTCAAACAACATGTGGCCACAATCTCTTTCAGTTCCATCTTCAAGGGGCTCTCCTGCAAGTTGTGATAGCATTTTCATCACTGTGCAGGTGAGGTATGTTAATGGCTAATTATCTGACATAAATCCACTCCTGGCAACAGTACAACCTGAGGAGGCAGCTCAGCACGGAGAAAGAGAGAGAGAAAGAAAGAAAAAAGAAAGATGGAGGGGAGAGAAAGAAAGAAAGAGAGAAAGGAAGGAAAAGAGAAACAGAAACAACAGAAAAAAAACCCCAACCAACAAACCAAAATAGAGTAAAACCTTAGTTTTTGAGCATAATTCATTCTGGGAACATGATTGTAACATAAAGCACTGCATATCGAAACAAATTTCCCCATAAGACAGAACGGAAACTCAGATGCTTTGTTCCACAACCCCAAAATATTCATATGAAAATGATAACAGTACAGTAATGTAAGAGAATATCATAAAGAAAATGCAACATATAAAGAAAAATTAACAAGTTAGTCTTTGAAAACTTTTGTGGCTGTGGTGAAGGAGACAAGAGAGAGGAGGGTCATGGACGACTTTCACAATCACTAACAGAATCACCGCTCTCTATTGTCTATTGGCTCAGGGGAATCTTTCTCCAATAAGGAGCCTGTCCAATCACACTTGCTCTTGCCTCCTTTTGAGGATTTCGTGGAATGTTGCATTGTCGTTAAACAGAGTCATTGCTTGCACTGCTACAGCCTTATTTGGGTGGTGCTTTTCTACCAGATTTTCATTGTTTCTCACATTTTACATCTCTCCCTAATCACATTTGAAGGGAGGGATTCCTCTGCTTTTTTCTCTTCCTTTTCTGTGAATAAGATCTCTAACAAAACCTCTTGCTGTTGGGAGATGATCACCCACAATCTGGCAGAGAGAGAGAGAAGCCATTGACTCAGCTGTGAGCACGTGATGTTCAGTACCACTCCTATAGCAAGACATTGTTCATTTATCAAGTCAAAATTTATTAGAAATGTTGGCTCATCTTGCAAAACCCTCACAGAACAAGTTCCTCGCAATCCAAGGTTGCGCTGTAATCTGTTTATCTCTTCTCTTTAAATGCCTTAGGGAATATGATCAAATGGAAAAGTCACCTGCTTCACAATGTCTCTGGGAATCTATTTAATATTCAGTAGTTTGGTACAGATTAAAGTCAACCAAATTATATAAAGTATAATTGATTTATTTCTAATTTTCCTCAAGATGAATAGTAGAGGTTCAAAAAAATTAAAGAAAACAAATAGCTAGTGCCAAGAAGATAATGTTTTAAGTATTTTGGTTTGATTTCTGAATTTCTTTTCTTTTCTCTCCTTCCTTCCTTCCTTCTTTCATTCCTCTCTCTTTTCTTCCTTCCTCTCTCTTTCTCTCCCTCTCCCTCTCTCTTTCTTTCTTCTTTCTTTTCCTTCATGGTGGTGGGAACTGAACCCATGGCCTCATGCATGCTAAGCACATGCTATATCACTAAACTACACAACCGGCACTGTATTTCCTCAGGATTATTTTGCAAAAGAGTGCATGTTTCTGTTCTTTTTTTTTTTTTTTTTTTCGTACTGGGGATCGAACTCAGGGCCTTGTGCTTGCAAGGTGAGCACTCTAACCACTGGGCTAAATCCCCAGCTCCTATGTTTCTGTTCTTATCCTAGGACTTTTTTTCTTTTTAAGGGATTTTAAAACTTTAGTATTCTTTCAAAATCTATTCTTCATTTTATTGAGGTTTACTTTACCTAAGATAAAATTCTAAGTGACCAGTTGAGTGACTTTTGGTAATTTTACATAGTTGTGTGACCATTTCCATGACCAAGTTAGAACATTTCCATCACCCTAGAAAGTTCTCCAGTGTCCCTTTGCAGTTGGCACACTCCCTTAGCTCCTTGGCCTGCTGATCTGCGCTTTGCTGCCATAGTCTTGCTTTTTTTGCTAGACTTCTGTATACATGGAATCACAGTATGTAGCTCTTTGCATTAAACTTTTTTTTTTCACTTAGCATGTTTTTGATATTAAAATACGTTGTTGAGTGTACTGATTTTTTTCTTTTTAGGGCTGAGTAGAGTTCCATGGTGTGGATAACAATTTGTTTGTCCATTCACTAGTTAATGGAAACTTGGGCTATTTATAGTTTTTATCTATTGTGAATAATGTTGTTAGAAAATCCATGTAAATGTTTTATGTGGACATATGTTTTTGTTTCTCTTGGATGAATATCTAGGAGTGAGATTCCTAGGTCATAGGGCTTATAAATATTTACCTTTACCAGGAAGTGTATTACCTTATGCTTCCACCCAGGCAATGTGGGGGAGTCCTATCCCTTTCCTCACCAATACTTGCTTGAAATTGTCCTCCCTGCTAGGTACTTGCTATTGTCATGTGTAGTAAGTGGTTCATTGTGGTTTTAGTAGGCATTTTGCTCATAATTTGTGATACTGAACATCTTTTTATGTGCTTATTCCCATTTGTATACCTTCCTTTGTCAAGTGTCTGTTCAAATCTTTTTCCTATTTTTATTGGGCTATTTCCTTCTTATTGAGTTGTAAGAATCTTTTATACAGTCTAGATACAGGCTTTTTACTAAAGATGTGTTCTTTGTGTGTACTATTGCAATCTTTGGTTTGCCTTTTTGTACTTTCAGTATTTTTTTTAAAAGAGCAAAATCTTTTAATTTTGAAAAATCCATTAAATTTTTTCGAGTTGTATATTTTTTGGTCCAGTATAGAATACTTTTCCTAAGTTATGTCCCAAACATTTTCTCTTATGTTTTCTTCTAGAAATTTAATAGTGTTGGCTCTTATATTTAGGGCTAGGATCTATTTTGAACTAATTTTCATACACGCTTTGAGGTAAGGATAAATTTTAAAATTTCCCTAATGGATTACCAGTCGTATCAGCACCATTTTGCTGATTTTCCCATTTAATTTTCTTGGCATCTCTGTCAAAAACCAATTGATCATAGCTCTATTTCTGGTCTCTCCATTCTGTTCTTTAACCTTATTGTTCTTTTTCAAAAATTGTTTGCCTGTTCTAGGAGGATATATGTACGTATGTAAATATGTATGTTTGTGGTACTGTGGATCAAGCCCTGGGCCCCACGTATGCCCGGCAAGCACCCTACCACTGAGCTATATTCCCAGCTCTTAGTTCTTTTACATTTCCATATAAATTTTAGCATCTGTTTGCCAATTTCTTCAAAGAAGCCTGCTAGGATTTTGTTAGGGATTGCATGGAATTTAAAGATTAATTCGGAAAGAATTCATTTTAAAATATTCAATACATTTAAAACTATTACTAAAATGATGATACAAACAGTATGCACAGTAAAATGTGATGTGTAGATCAATGTTAACACAATGGAGAAAATTAAGATGTCACTGTGCACAATTATGTTAACTTGCATTTTTAAAGACAGCATTAAGCTTTTCTTGCCATCTCTGTTTAATCAAGGTGTGGTTCAAGATCACAAATCACTGCTGAATTTTTTTTTTTTTTTTTAATGTGAGGTCTCACTATGTAACTCAGGCTGGTCTTGAACTCACTATGTAGTCCAAGCTGGCCTCAAACTCATGGCGATCCTCTTGCTTCAGCCTCTAGAGTTCTGGGATTATAGGCAGGCACCACCACAACTAGAAAAATCACTGTTAAAAGACCATTACCATTTTGCATCTATTTGTGTGTGTGAATTGTATTTTTCAATTCTGTGCAATCTAATAAAAATATAGAATTATGTTGGAAGCGGAAGAAAATATGCATGTTGCAACCATGTTTATCAAGACAAGTTTACTATTTCATTAATTGACTATAATAAGTATACTGTATTTTAAAATTTGAACGCTCATAAATTTGTACTAATAAAACTCATTCAAAATGGGTTATATATTTCAATTGCACACAAGAATTCCCACAAGTTAGAATAGAAGTAGTACATTTTAGAAGAGAGAATAGGAAAAACAGAGATCTGAGTTTAAATGACAGCTTCATGCCTATATAGTTTATGCAAATTCTCCATATTTCTGAGCCCACTTTGCCCATTTGTAAAGTGAGGATAATCATGGGCACTTCACAGGTGTGATGCAATGAAATTTTACATGCCAAACTCCTGGCATGTACAGAGTGGATGCATATGAGTTAGTAAACGTAGAGAAAATATAGACCCTATAATCTGATAAAAAATTTGAAGGACCTGGTGACTCCTGTAATAGGTTAAATGCCAAGCAACAAATTTGCTTACTCTGTGTTTGGCTTGCCTAAGGTGGTGTGCACCATCTGGTCTCAGGTCCCTAGCAGCAACTCACTCCACACTCACAGAAGCTCAGAGTGAAGAGCCGTACCTCTCCGAGCAGTGCTCCACCGGGCGGACCTGCAGTTGGACTCATAGTGCCGTGTCTGGGTGGCTCTCTGTAGGTCTTTCAGAAACCCTCGTTTCTCAGATGCTTCTAATTGTGGGGGGATTTATGGTACTGATTGTTCTTTAGATGCAGTGCCCGCACATTGGCCTGGCTGCACTGAGACCTCTTTTCAGTTTTCTTCTGATTGTCCCTTTACTCTTGTCCTCTCGTCAGCACAGGCATGTCAGGGAAGAGTCAGCCTGTGACTAGAGTGTTCGCCTACCAGTCAGCAGTGCTTGCCTTCAGTGGCTCACACTCCACAGTGCCAGCCCACAGGAGATGGGGCATTCAGACAATGCAATGAACAGACGCTGGGAGGCAGGAGCTCTGGGCTTCTCGCTGGACTAGGAACATGGACCAGCTCCCGAATCTGATATCTCTGTCCTTTTTTTTTTTTCCCCATTTCCTCCTAACGTCCAGGCCCCAGGAAGTTTAGTTCTGTCTAAATTCTCTAACTTGAGTAGAATTGGAGTAATGGCTACAAACACAAACAAAAACTAGAATCATAGACTCCCTGAGTAGACATTCCTAGTCTGGGATGTTAGACATTCCCCAGTGGTCAACTGTTTAAATACCTGTGTAATGGAGGATACAAACATAGATCCCAGAGCCCCAGGGAAGAGAAAATGAGGCTTCCTGTGTAATCTGGTCTATGTATCAGAGATGCACATATTTTGTAGTTTATAATTGAGGGAAAGTCTAGGCTAAAAGATGTGCAGATGAGCTGAAGGGCAAAAGATTCTAGAAAATTTAGAATATTTTTGGTTTCTACTAAACAGAAAGTAAGCAAGAAATGATTCCACAGAAAAGTGAAAATATGTACTATATTTCTAATTCTTTGAGCAGGTCTGTCTATTGTTTTATTATTAAAGTAAACAATGATTAGAGTTTCATGGATGTGAAATTAGAAGTCAAAAAGTCTTGGATTGACTAGACAAGCTAGATTTTTACATATTTGTTTTTGTTGTTGTTATTACTTGTTTTTCTTTTACTTGCTTACTGAACTTTACTGATTCATATATTATTGTACTAGTAACTGCCAAATTGCTTTGCCCTGAAATCTAGTTTAAAATTGATGAAGGGATTAACAGGATGTGACATATCCTTATTTCTTTCTGCATTTCTTAGTTACTTTTCTCATTGCTGAGCAAAATACGCAAAATTCACAAATTAAAGAAGGAAATGTTTATTTCAGTTCACAGTTCATGGTGTGGCAAGCAGAAGGCAGGAAGCAGCAAACCTGCCTTCTTTCTGTCCCTTTATATTCCACCCAGGCTATAAACCTATGGATTGGTGCCACCCACATCTGGCGGGGGGGGGGTCTTCCACTCTGCATCCCCTTAATCCTAGTATTGCACCCTTAATCCACATTCACACACCCTAATCCAACCACTTTAGAAATTTCCCACCTGTGACTGTGAGCTTTGGCAGACATCTAGATACCAGCCATAACGATGTATCAATACATGCTACAGTGTAAATGAACCTTGAACACATCATGCTAAGTGAAAGACATCAGACACATAAGGCCACGTACTGTACAATTTAATTCGTAGGAGATGTCCAGAATAGGCAAACTCATAGAAACAAAAAGTAAATTAGTGATTCCAGGGGCTTGGGAGAGAGGGTGGAGGAGTGACTACTAATGGATATGGTGTTTCTTTTTAGGCATGATGAGCATGTTCTGGAATTAGTAGCGATGGTCACTCAATCTTGTGAGTGACTAGAATTGTACATATGAAAAGGGTTCAAATTAGGGTATGTGTGGTGGCTAATGCACAAAATGAGGGTGGTGGGTCCTGTTTTGCCTCTGTTTCAGGGTTATGTGGCTTACAACAGTGGCCTTTAATGGGCTCTGCTCCCCAGAGGCACTACTGCTGACATTATGCATGTCCTACTGCGTTCTTCTTAACAAGTTTTGTTGTTACCCCAGTTTTACAGGTAAAGAAAAGGAAATAATGTGTGTAAAATTGCTACGCAAAAGAAAGACATGAATATATTATTTTGTTCCATAAAATAGTTAGAAACAATGCTAATTCAATTCACAAACCCAAAGATGACAGTAATGTTTTTGTATATCCCCCCTTTTTGGGGGTGGTGGTGCTGAGGATCAAACTCAGAGCCTTGCGCTTGCTAAGCTAGCACTCAGCTACTGAGCTACATCCCCAACCCTGTATACATTCTTGTTAGAAGAAGTACCTGTTCATATATATACGCGTACAAATGTACATCTATTTGTGTGTGTATACAATACAATAAATGCAATAGCATATTTTGCTTTTTATAACAATTTAATAACATCTTAAACTATGTGCTCAGGTTAGTAGTTGGCTGATGAAATGTTTAGGTTAAACTCGGTGAGGAAGATGCTACTGTCCTCTGCACATTCTATTGTGTGGAAAGGACTTGTTTGGGGATGGTGGGCATCTGCTCCAACCCTGAGGGATGGACCTGGACTAATCTAAGCCTGCAGTTGGGTTGCCCAGGATAATTTAAAGCCAATCAGAATGACCTCATTCTTCTTTGCCAGCAAGTAGTTTGGGGAGGGGGTTGATGAGGCCTAGTTCTGCCAGTGAGACATAAAGAAAAGTCTCTTTAGGGACTTTTGGAAAAATTTTCTTCCTGCTAAGAAGAGAGAAACATGAGGCAAATCCTGCTTCCTGTTCAGCATATCCCTGCCTTTCTACCACTGGCCCTGGGAAGAGTAGGAACCATCTTTTAAGATCTGGGCGTGCTAATGCCACGCCAGGGATTGGGGGTGTCTTGGGCTCTGAGTGATGTGGTCCTGGAACCACAGAACTTCAGACTGTGAATAATGCGTGCTGAAATACCTGTACACCAAAACTAGTGGCAAATAGTCAAATAACTGGTAGGGAATTCTTTTTAAAAATGCATGGTTTTAAACTCATGCACCGTCTTTAAAAAATATAAGCCAGCACGCTTTCTTTGATTATAACTGGCCATTTGTGCTTTCTTGTTTATTGCATAAACAATATCAATAATGTCATTCTAATTTCCAGGGAGTTTTTATTTTGTTTTGTTTCGAAGTAGAGACATTACAAACAGTCTGAGCACAAACTCCTGTGATGCCAGCAGTTCTTGGTGTGTGGTCACAGGGATCCCTGAGGCCTGGCGATGATCTTTGCGAACCTGAAGCTGTGTTCACAGCACTGTGGAGCATTACTGCCCTTTTCACTCTCATTTCCTGACAGCGCACTGTGAGCTTTGCCCAGGGCTGTGTGGCCCGCGATTACTGAGTAGATTGGACACAGGTGTGAGGTGAGAATTTAGCTGCCTTTGATGACACCAGAAACTAGAGATTTACAAAAATGTAAAGCAGTGCCACTCCTAATTTCTTATATTTTGGAAAATATATTTATTTGTCATGAAATATGCTTTTCAATGAACATGTAATTGGTCTATTATTATTTTAAATAAAGTAAAAAAATATAGTTCATATATTTCTCAGTTTTAGTTTTTAATATGGGATCAATAGATATTTCCCACATACACAGAAACAGCAGTGATTTCTTTCTTTTGTAAGTGTAAAGGGATAAAAATTTTGAGAATCGCTGCTCTAAACTTCCTTGATTTTCCTCAATGCTTGCTGATGCCTAGTAATAGAAGTTTCCCTTCCTCCTTCCTTTCTTCTTTTCCTCCTTTCTCTCCCTCCTTCCTTCCTCTCTTCCTTGTTTCCTTCCTTCTCTCTTCTCTTCCTTTTTTAGCAATTTGCTTTAGCTAAATTTTGTAAATAATCTGTTTTAATTTTCATAATACATCTTTCTTTTTGCATTCATAATTTTGCAGCAGTTACCAAGAATATAAAGTGGCTCGGACACTAACACATCCCAGTCTCCTTAAGGGGCCACTTGCCTGAGGACAGAAAAGAACCCGAGAAGTCTAGTGAGGGATGTATGCTTTATGAAAGGAATAAATAAAATTAGTTGACTTCTTAAATTAACAAATAAAAGTACACATTTCTAGTGTTCTGAATACAGTTTTGAAATATGAATACATTATGGAAAGGCTAAATCTAGTTGTTAACATATATGTTATTTCATATACTTAACATTTTTTAGGGTGAGAACACTTAAAATTCACTCTGTGATTTTCAAGTATACAAAACATTGTTTCTCGGTATACCATGTTATACAATAGATCTCATGAACGTATTCCTCTTGTCTAACTGTAATTTTGTCTTTTGACTAAAATCTCCCCAATCTCATCCACTAGTCTCTGGCAACAACCTTTCTACTTTCTACCTCTGTGAGTTTGACTTTTTCAGATTCTGTATGTGAAATCTTGCAGTATTCATGTCTCTGTGTCTCTAGGTTCATTCCTATTGTCACAGATAACATTTCCTTCTTTTGAAGGCTGAATAGTCTTCCATTGTCTATATAGAACACGTTTTCTTTATCCACTCATCTACTGATGGGCCCCGAAGTTGATTCGAGATCTTGGCTAATATGAGTAATGCCGCAATTAACATGGAGTGCAGACATCTTTTCAGCATACTGATTTCACTTCCTCTGGCTATATCGAGGAATGGAATTGCTGGATCATACAATGGTTCTGTATTGTTTTCTATACTGGCTGTACTAATTTACATTCCCATTAATAGTGTGCAAAAGTTCCTTTAACCCTTATCTTTGGCAGTACTTAATTTTTGTCTTTTTGGTAACAGCCATTCTGACAGTTGTGAGGTGATAGCTCACTGGTTTTAATTAGCATTTCCATGATAACTAATGATATTAAGCATTTTTCATATATATCCTTATGAGACATTTGCATATCTTCCTTTGGAAAATGTTTATTCAAGTATTTAGCCCATTTTTTAGTTGCATTATTTCCCTTAGTATTGAGTAATTTATATATTTTAGATGTTAACTCCTTATCAGATGATAGTGTACAAGTATTTTCCCCTCATCTTGCAGGTTGTCTCTATACTCCATTGATTGTTTCCTTTGTTGTGTGCAGAAGTTTCAGTTTGATGCAATGTCATTTGTCTGGTTTTCCTTGCTTTATACGTGCTTTTGGAGTCATCTCCAAAACAATCATTGCCCAGCCCAATGTCACTGTTTCAGTCAAAATTTAGAACTACTTTGTCACATTCCGAAAATTACCATCATGAAGAAGGGGTAAAATTCTCCAATCAACTTTGGAAGATTTGTATTATTTTTTTAAATTGGGTTTTTTAATTCACAAATATCTATTTAAGGTTTTCTTTGTGTTTTGATAAAATTTTCCATTAGTCTGGTCACATGCCTTGGTTTTAAAGATTTTTTTGTTTGTTTGTGAATTTTCAAAAATTCAATGGTAAATCACCCTGACCCTTTCCATTTGTTTTTGCAGTTGTTTATCTCATCAGATGGTCTATTTTCTTGACTCAATAGGTAATTTATACTACATCATGAAACAATCCAGTTCATCAGTATTTACAAATGTGTTAACATGACAAATGTATTAACATTTAAGAATAATTTGTTTTAAAATCTTAGTGTATTCATTGTATCCTATTTTTTTCATTTAAAAAATTTAAACTTTCTTTTGTACCTGTTTTTGATTTGGAGTTTATTAGATCTTTATCTAATTTTCAAAAGAGTCAGCTTTGATTCGTATTTATCATTTAGTCTCTTCGATTTTTAGTCTTGTTATGGCACCAATTGAAGACAAACATTCTGAACTCAAAGAAACCTGGGTTTAATCCTGACTTGGCCTACCTGTGTGATCTCGGCAAAGTACTTACTGTCTCAACATCTTAATTTCTTTGTAAACTATAAATAATAATACTCATCTCTCAGTAATAATATGAGTATTTAATAAAATAGTTACCTAAGACCCTTGGCTCAGTACCTGGTTCACTACTTGGCTTATCATTTTATTTTCAATTTATTTATCAATTATCAAATTCATTCATTTTATCAAATTATCCATTTATTTATTTTCATACTATACTTAATAATTCACCAAGTGTATGAACTCACTTCTATTAGGATTTCTGTGGCCTCTCACAATTTATTAGTGTTCTTAGTAATGTTATTTCTTTATTATTTAAAACCTAATCTATATTAAAGATTTATTTTCTTTGTAACTTAGATAATTTTTTTTAAAGTTCCAAGTTATTTGTTTTGTTTATTTATCAGTATGTTTACTTAAACAGGTGATAATAGGTTTTGCTTTAATTGTATTATGGTTGCAAATACATGGCCTTTAGAATTTCTGACTTGGGGAATTAATTAAAGAACTATTCTAATGGCCTAATATATGGGCATTGCTTCTAAATCTTGCTTTTCTTTTTTTTTTTGGTGCACAAAACTGTTTCTGTTTGTTTTTTATTGTGAATTATACCTTTCTCAGTTTAAAAATTACACTCTTGGCCTGTTCGCTTTGGTCTCGTTTGCTCTTTTATACTTTTTTCCCCCCTAGGCTTATCAGATGCATTATTTATACTCTTGCTCTTCTTAGCTTTCTGAGTCATTTAGTTTTTAGTGAGTGTCTTTTTAAGCAACATAGAATTGAATTTTATCTTTGAAGCCAATTTGAAAATATTGGTTCTTAAATGGGCTTGTTTATCCCATTTACAATTTTCTCATAATTTAAGTGTTTTTTTCTTCTGACATTTTGCTGTTTCTTTATCTTTTGCTTATTTGCTGTATGAAGTATGTTTTTGTTCATTTATATTTAAAATTTACTCTTATTAGCTTGATATGGTCATCTTAAAAGATAATGTTATTATTTTAAACTTAGTACTGGTTGTCTTTAGGCTTATAAAAACATTCCTTTTTTTGGTTTGTTTTTTAAAATTTTTATTTGTACTTATTTGTGGTAAAAAATGATCACATTCTTTGTGGAGAGTTGGTACATGTACATAATACATCTCAGTTCTTTCTTCATCCCTTTTCCTTCCCCTATTTCCCCCTCCTTCCATCTCTTGGTCCCCTTCCATCTCGCAAAAGATCTACCTCCCTATTTCCTATTAACTATCTTTTATTTTGCTCTTTATCTATATTTTGGGTCTCATATAAGAGAAATGATTCAGTATTTAAGCTTGTGTGCCTGATTTATTTTACTTAACATTATGGTCTCAAGGTATGCTATTGTGAACTGTGCTTCTATAATCGTGGGTATGCATGGATCACTATAATATTATATCTTTAGCTCTTTTGGAAAGATAGCTAGAAGTGGAATAGCTGAGTCAAATGGTATTTCTAGTTTTCCCCTATATAATATGATGTTGACAGTAAGTTGCCATATATAGTTTTAGTTTTTGAGGAATCTCCATCCCGATTTTCATAAAAATTGTACTAGTTTACATTCCTGTGAACAATTTAGAAGGGTTCCTTTTCCCCTGAAGCCTCACCAATATTTGTTATTATTTGATTTCTTGATGATAGCCATTCTTTCTGGAGTAAGATGGAATGTCAGCATTGTTTTAATTTGTATTTATCTAATGTCCAGAGATGTTGAACATTGTTTCATGTATATACTGGCCATTGATACTTTTTCTTCTGCGAAGTACCTGTTCATTTCAGTTGCCCAATTTTGATTGTCTCTTTTATTGCCAGGAGTCTAATTTTCTTGAGTTCTTTATATATTCTAAATATCAGTCCTCTGTCTGAGGAATAGCTGGCAAATTTTTTTTTCCATTCTATCAGTTGTCTCTTCAGTCTTTTGGTTGCTTCCTTTGATGTGCAAAAGCTTTTGTTCATGATCTTATTTGTTGATTTTTGATGTTATTTCTTGTGCAGTTGGAGTTCTGTTTATAAAGTCCTTGCTTCCACCCATGTCTCTGAGAGTTTTACCTACCTTATTTTCCAGTGGATTGCTTATGTTTTAACATTTAGATATTTGATACACTTTGCTTATAGTTTAGCACATGATGAGATAAGAGTCTAAATTCAATCTTTCGCATGTGAGCAGCCAGTTTTCCCAGCATCATTTATTAAAGAGGCTATCTTTGTTCCAATGTGTATTTTTGGTCCCTTTGTCAAAGATCAGGTAGCTGAATGTGCCCGGGATTGTTTCTGCATCCTCTATTCTTTTGCACTGATCCTCATGTCTGATTTTTTTTTTTTTTGCCAGTATCATGCTGTTTTTTTTTTTTAATCACTGTAGCTTTGTAGTATAATTTGATGTGTGGGATTATGATGCCTCCTGCTTTGCTCTTGCCTAGGATTGCTTTTGCTATTCTGGGTCTCTTCTGGTTCCATATGAGCTGTAGGATTGTTTTCCCTAGTTCTGTGATCAGTGCTGTTGGAATTTTGATTAACATTGCATTAAATCTATATGTCCGTTTTTGGAATATAGCCATTTTCAAAATATTGTTTCTGCCTGATGGTTTGCAAGTAGGAGGCCAGCCTTGGCAATTTCTTGAGACTCTGTTTCAAAATTTAAAGGATCAGAGGTGTAGCTCAGTGGTAGAACATTGCCTAACATGTGTGAAGTCCTGGGTTCAATAAAAGTCTTTATATTTGTATGTTCTATGAAAAAAATATTGCTTCTGTCTATCCAAAATTAGGGGATAGCTTTCTATTTTTTGATGTCCTCTTAGATTTTTTTTTCAGGTACTATAGTTTTCTTTGGAGAGGTCTTTCATTTCCTTCTTAGGTTAAATCCTAAGTATTTAATTTTCTCTTGATGGTATTGAAATGTGTATTGTTTTCCTAATTTCTTTCTCAGTGAGTTCATTATTGATGTAGAGGAATGCTATCGATTTTTGATTTTGTATCCTGCTACATTGCTGAATTTGGTTATTAATTCTAGGAGTGAGTGAAGAATTTTTTAGATGTTCTATGTAGAGGATCATATTGTCTCTAAATAATATTTTGACTTTTTTCCTCTCCTATATGTATCTGTTTTATTTCTTTTGCCTGATTTCTCTGACTAATATTTCAAGTACTTTATTGAACAGGAGCAGTGATAGTGGACACTCTTGTCTTATTCTGTGTTTTAGAGGGAAAACTTTCATTTCTTTCTCATTTAACATGATGTTGGCAGCAGGTTTGTCATATATAGCTTTTATCAGATTGAGATAAAGTCCTCATACCTATCTTCCTTAGAATTTTTTTTTTTTTTTTTTGGTGTCGGGGATCGAACTCGGGACCTTGTGCTTGCCAGGCAAGCACTGTAACCACTGAGCTAAATCCCCAGCCCCTCTTCCTTAGAATTTTTATCATGAGTAGATGTAGGATTTTATCAAGGGATTTTTTTGTGTGTCTATTGAGATGATCATATGATTTTTGTCCTTGCTTCTGTAGGGACATGCTACATTTATTGATTTGTATATGTTGAACCATCCTGGCATCCCTGGGATGAAGCCTATTTGGTTAGGATATATGAGCTTTTTGATAATTTGTTGCATTCTGTTTGCCAATATCTTGTTAAGGATTTTTGCAACTACCATGTTTCCCCCCAAATAAGACCTAACTGACAAATAAGCACTGGTTTTTACTATGGTGATGGTACTGTTATTCAAATATTCTTCCTCACTATTCTCTTGCTCAGTGTCTACTGTAATGGCAGGTAAGTCCAGGTGAATGGGGCTGACATTTCTGATCTCTAGTTTTCAAGGCTGATTATTTTTTGTTTGGGTTTTATTTTCTGTGAAACAGGGTATGTTCATTAAAGAGATTGGCCTGTTGTTCTCTCTATCTTTGTCTGGTTTTGGAATCAGAGTAATGCTAGCTTCCAGGAATGACTTTGGGAATAGTTCTTCCTTTTCAGTTTCATTAAAGAATTTGAAGAGTATTGACATTAGATCTTCCCTGAAGTTTTTGTAGTAGTCAGCAGTGAATCCCTTCGGGAATTGGGCTTTTCTTAGTTGGTAGGTTTTTTAAATTACTGCTTCAATTTCCTTGCCTGTAATTGGATTACCCAGGGTTTTAAATCTTCTTGGTTCAATTTTAGTAATTCGTATATATGTAGGAATGTATCATTTTCTTCAGAATTCTCCAATTTATTAGAGTACAGGTTTCCAAAGTAGTTGCTAATAATCCTCTGGATTTCAGTGGTATCCATTGTTATTTCACCTTTTTCATTTCTAATTGCACTGATTTGGGTCTCTTTTCATTTTTTGGGTAAGATTGGCTAAGGGTTTGTATATTTTGTTTATTCTTTCAATGAAACAGCTCTTTGATTCATTGATTCTTTATTTTTTTTATTCTCAATTTCATTAAATTTTTGCTCTGACTTTATTATTTCCCTTCTGTACTAGCTTTGGATGTGGACTGTTCTTGTTTTTCTAGGACTTTGAGGTGCATGATCAGGGCTCGCTCTGTTTTTCCGACGTGGGCATTCACAGCTACAAACTTCCCACTTATGACTGTTTTCATTTTGTCCCATAAGTTCCAGTATGTCAAGCTGGCATTATCATTTTGTTCTAGAAACTTTAATTCCTTCCAAGTGTTTCTTCCTTGATACATTGATTATTCAAGAGTGTATTGTTTAATTTACACGTGTTTGCATAATTTCAGTGGTTTCTTTTGCCATTGATTTCTAATTTCATTGTGCTATTATATGATAATATGCATGGCATAATTTTCATTTTTCTTCATTTACTTGAGTATTCTTTATTGACAAGTATTTTCTCTATTTTGGAGAAAGTGCTATGTGCTGTGTATTCTGTTGTTATTGGGTGAATACTTTTCTTTTTTTTTTTTTTTTGTGCTGGGGATCAAACTCAGGGCCTTGTGCTTGCGAGGCAAGCGCTTTACCACTGAGCTAAATCCCCAACCTGGGTGAATACTTTGTATATAATTATTAAGTCCATTTGCTCATCTTCTCTTGTTTTTAAGCTATCTCTGAATAACCGATCTACAACAGCAGCCCTGTCTTTTAGTTCTGACACTCTCTCTTCACATTGGTTGCTTATGCTGCCCATCCATTCTTTCAGTAGAATTTTTAATCTGAATTTCTGTTTGGTACCTTTTCATGGACTCTAATTCTTTGCAAACGTGGTCATTCATGCTTAGTATCATTTTTCTTAGCTCAGCTACATTATTATTAGTGTCTCTGTGAACTCTCTGAGCATTTTATAATGTCCATTATTAATCTTCTTTGAGCTCATCCAGCACAGTATAAATCTTTTTTTTTTAAACTGCTCTTTTATCCTTCTGAATAATTCTGCTATGTACGTTTAGGTTCCTCCCCTTCAATGCTCCATGGATCAGTTTTGAGGAAATTAGGAGTTTTTGGAGATATTCTGTTGCTTTGTCTTCTCGTGTTTCTACTTTTTTGTGTGCTGAAGTTTACAGGTTGCTTATAGTGGAATACTCTGTTGCTACTATACAGACCTCTTTAGTTGGTATCTGCTTTTCAGTGTTACAGTCTGGGAGGGGCTAACTATAAGTCTTTGCCTCTATCCCAAAATCAAACCACCTCTGTTTATTCGGGAGGGGAGGGTGCAGTGTATTTGACCCAGCACCCAGTTCTCTGGGAATGGGCCACAATACTTTTAATAACACAAAGTCAATCCAGGTATTGACATACAGAGAAAATCAATCAATAGCAACAGCTATGCCACATTGGCAGTAGCAATATAATCAGCAACAATAATAGCATCAAAGACAAAGTGGCTGTTGACTTATCCTTAGAACCAGTATTGTACCACCCTTAAGCATAAAAAATAGATCTACACTTATAAACACTAAGACAAACAAAATGTTGACCTACAACTGGTGCAACCACTATGGAAATCAGTGTGAAGAGTCCTCAAAAAACTAGGACTAGAGGTTCCATTTGACCCAGCTATTCCCCTTCTTGGTATCTTCCTAAAAGAATTAAAAGCATCATACCACAGTGATATATGCACACCCATGTATATAGTAGCACAGTGTGTAATAGCTAAATCTTGGAAACAGCCCAAATGCCCACCAACCAATGAATGGATAAAGAAAATGTGGGTTTTTTATACAATGGAGTACTACTCTGACATAAAGAACCATAAGCTTGAGATATTTCTAGGTAAATGGATGCATCTTGAGACCACACTCTTTAGTGAAATACATGGGACACACATGTTTAAATACCACATTGTTTCTCTGGTGTGAGAAACTGAAAGTGTAAGTAAAGACTAAAATGTATCATATTGGGAAAGGGAAGAAATTGTTCAAATGGGAAGGGGAACAAGGGAGGGGAAGAGGGATAGGAACAGAGGGACAAAAGAAACAAGAAAAAGGAGGAAAAAATGGAAACAAAACTTTTGTAACGAAGGAGAGAGGGGAACAGGAAAAAAGAAGCAACAAAATATATCACGTACAGCTACAAATCTATGATGAGTGTTATCACTATGTATATTTAAAATGTACCATTACAATAAAATTTAAAAAATATTGACCTACAGTAAATATCTACAAAATGCAACAATGATACTTTCACTAGCAATAGAACAGTATTCAGCCTTCCTGAAGGAGTCACTTTTGGAGTCAAATCCCAGGCTGTTTTCATAGTTTACACAAGCTGCAGGCTTTACTTGGGGCTGGTCCTGCTGGCCAGGTTTGTTATTTCTCTGTGACGCTGCTGACTCTTTGGCAGTTACCTTCTGTCTCGGGCAATTGGGATGGTCCATGATCAGGTTGGTGGGTTGGTCCGCTCCTCTGCTAGTTGGTGCTGAGGGAAAACAAAACACAAAGTGGCCTTGGAATTGGTGGCTGCTTGTGGCCAGGGCATGGAATTCACAGGC
>PVJO010010855.1:0-62384 GCA_004026905.1 Hystrix cristata | reverse complement strand
ACATCGAGTTGTTTCTCTGATATGAGAGACCATAACTGTAAATAAGGACAAAGAGGTGTGATAGATATTATATAAAGGGAGGATGGTGTGCAGAGGAGAGGAGTACTAGAAAGAAAGAAGGGGAAAAGCAGAAAGGCAACAGGGGAAAGGGAGGGGAAAGGGAAAATATGGAAAATGATGAATGAACCTGCTGTAAATAGGGAGGGAGGGAGCAGAGGGGAGGGCGGGGGGAGAGGGGGAGAACCAAGATGCATCATGTATAGGTACAGAATTAATGTAATGAATGTGACCATTGTATGTAGAATGTACCAATACATGTTCTTGGTTTAAAATTAAAATAAAAAAAAAAAAAGAAACCTGAAGCCCTAACACTGAAAATTATTTCTTGGAATCCAGAATCAACCTGGAATTTTTGGTTCTGTATGAAACACAGGTCCATGCGATATGTAAATTCATTTGACCCTTTGAAAAGACATACTCTTAGGAAACCTCAAATCTGACACAGAACACACAAGCACTGGATATTGAGCACACACATTCTTAGAGGTCTACACAGCAGAGGACGTCACATACTTTCGGTAGGTTTATCTGAGTAGTGGTTAAACCCAGGTCAAAATTGCTCATTTAAAAATAACAAACAACTTAAACCCTTTGTCTCTTTTTCCCTCGATATTAAAAATTCCTATATTTTAATACCTTAAAGACGGACACACTTATCATTTTAATATTACAAATGAATGTGTTCTGTGGCTTCTAATTTTTTTCCCTACTAAACGATCACCTAGAAGAAAAATTATTTGAACATCTTGGCTGTATGCACATCTGCTCCTTTTTCATGTATAAAGAAAAAAGATCCAGATCTTTAAAGGATGCATTCATTTCATCCATACATAATAACACAGGGTTAATAATATTTCAGAGAGTCAAATAATGCAAAAATGATGGACCAGATTAAACTAGATTGTAGAGCAGGATACTTCTTAGATGCAAAGACTGTTACACTGTGTTTTGTATACTGCTGTGACAAAATGACAGCAGAGTTATTTGGAACACACAAGAATTGAGTAATTCCCCTGACTTACCGTTTTGCGCAGGCTATCTTGAGCCTATGCCCAATCTTGGGCATTTGCTAGATAAAAATTTAAATTACAAGCATTACAATGTTGTCGCATAGTTTAAGAAGGTTCGTGGTAGTTTCTTTTATTAGTCATAGCATGTCGTTTCTTTCCACAGGAATTTAATATAGGTGCTACACATATAAAGCTATTCTTTACTAAATCTTGATATGACTTTTAAAATAGTAATGTCCCATCTCTGCTTTTCATTTTATTTTGGAGTGACTAAATTAAATTATAACAAGAGTAAGTTGACCAGTTTTTCATAACAAGGGCTATTATGTTTTTACTAAAGCTGCATTTGCTAGTAAAAGTCAGATGGCATTTCTCATTCAAGTGACCCAAGACCCGCAGTGTGTCCCGAATTGTAGCTACGCTCACCTGAAGTCCTCCCTTTGAGCCTGGTCTCCTTAGCCGACACAAGTACCAGCTTCATCACACTATTCAGTTACTTGTCACAAATGTGGGGGGCCTTTTAATCTGAGTACATTATGTGCAGTCATAAGCTTCAAGCGTATTTAACTGATAGTTTACAGCAATTAAATGAAACATGTCAATACAAAATAGGTAAGAAATAAAACTATCTTTCACTTACCAAATCAATGCTTTATGACATTTTAAGAAAAAATACTTGTCTATTTCTAAAGCCAAACAAACCTAGAAAGAGTTCACCTCTTTTACGAACATACTTTTTAAAATCCCATTTAAAGCCCACCAATCTTTATTGATAACAAGTATAACATTTCCACTGAATGAGTCAGTCAGGAACAAGTTCAGGAAGATCATTCTATTGGAGATCCAGTTTTATTGCTTCTCTCAAACTTTACGACCGTGTCTTCGGAAATCCTTATTTCATGGTAAATAAATCTAAGACCGCAGTCAATTTGCAACACGTTTCCAAAGCCTCTTTGTCATAATTGCATCACGGCTACCACAACAGGCGCCTCAAGAGTCCTCGTCATGATTCCTGGAACCTGCGAGTGTGTTACGCTCCCTGCCACGGGGAGTCTGCAGGTGTGAGGAAGAACACGGTGACATGGGACTACCCTGACTTACCTGGATGGACTCAATCTACTCAAAGAGGGACTCAAAGGGAGAGGACAGGCCATGACTGTGACAGCAGGGAACGAGCCAGAGGGCTGCGTGGGGAAGGCGAGACCCCGAAGGCCGGCTCTGAACACAGGGCACTGGGCCGTGACCACGGGAGGCGTGAGGCGCCTCCAGAACTCAGACAAGCAAGGAATTAGAACTGGATCCCCGCACCAGCCTCTCAAAGGCATGTAGCCCTATTTTCTACCAGCGAGACCCATTTCAGACTTTCCACCTAGAGAAGTAAGCGATCTTTAAAAATTACATTGTCGTAAACCATTATGTATTTGGTGGTTTGTCAGAGCAGCCACAGAAAATGAACATGCTTCCTAGAAGAACCATGCTTCCTGCCTACATCCCGTCTTTCTGAGGCTGGCTGCCTTTTCCCTCCACAGTCTCTATTCCAGGAGGCAAAACTAACATTACTCTCTACCCCTTGCAAGTTCCAAACCGCAACACCATGACTCATAACCCATTTTTATCAAGAACCGTGCCGCCTCTGCGATCCCTCAGATGTCTTTGTTGTGCCTCCTCCTTCCAGTCACTGCCTCGAAGGGCTTGCCTGTATGCGTCATCCACGTCCTTGTCATGCTCTTGGGGTCTTCCTCCTCAGAGCCACCGCCCTTCAGCCCTGACCTCACCCCAAGGCCCTCATCACCCACAACCACTGCCTGAACGCTCTGTTGACCACCCACAGCCTCACGTCCCCCCAGACCCTCCAGAGTGCTCACTCACAGACATGTCAGTATTCTTGCAGCTCATGCAGCCTCTAGAGTCACAGCCCTTCTGATTTTGAAAGACCAAATGTTCCTTCCCCTTTGTGCTTTAGTGAGCCCTCGCCCTGTGTCATCCTTGTGTCTGTCTACCTCTTTCTTGAGTCCAGCCTACTGGCCAGAGCTGAGGAAAGCTGTGCAAGAGCCATGCAAACCATGCGATGACTACATTACAGTAAAATCTGTACCACAACAACATGGGACACTCCATAAAGACTTTTTATGTAACAGTTTACAAATAATTTTAAAAGGAAATAATAAAGTACATCCATCAGCATTTGCCAGGAGAGCAAAATTACTATGCCAATAAATGATGTTTTAATTTCAAAATAAAAGTTATGGAATACAAAACAATCACTGACAATCAGTGAGTGTTTTTAGCTAGTCCTTAAAACTGACAATAACTGATGTTTTTCTAGTTACTTTTTTTATAATCTCTTTGAGCATCTACTTACTCAAGCACCCTAACTTGCAACCTATCTGTATTTGAAGGACCGCCTTATACCCCAAGTCTAATGTAAACAGTAAGTTCCTCCCATTTCTGTACTTACTAACAAAACGAAAGAAAAGAAAAATCCCCAAATATTCCCTGTTTCCTACATGTCAGTACCTGAGCCTGGTACTGGAAGTTCAGCAACAGACCAAGCTGTAAACTCCATTCCTCTACTGTTCTTATGACATTATTTAAAACATATGTTTCTGTACAAATTCACTCTTCTTTTCTTCAATACTTGACACTGTTTCCTGCTCTTGGCACCTACTTCATTTTCCCCACTTGTCACCTCAATTCTAACACCAGCCTCCTGTGCAGCCCCTCAGTCCCAGCTGCCAAGTCACATCAAAAGAATGCCAGCTGCCAACTAATGCCAAATAATATCAGACTCAGACCTACTTTATCATCCCCGGGAATCCTGATCTAACCTGTTCGCCTACCCTAGGATCCCTTTTCTGTGTCTACAGCATCCTATGAATTCTTGTTTTGTGTCCTTTACCACCTGGCATTGTAATTGTCTCCTCTTCCTACTGATTTGTGGCACTCTATTAGGAAGTTGGCTGAATGGGAGTTGAATCTCCTATAGCAAATAAAATACCTGGCACAAAGTAATAACTATCTGTGTTGGGATCGTTTTCTTAGCTCCTTTCTTACATGACGCTTGTTTACTGCGAATCCAGAGCAACTCGTGATGCATAGCTGTGGGTAGGCACGTCGACTTGAAACCAGGCCCCCTGAACACGTCACTGTGCTGCACTGTGGATGCTTTCTTGGAAATATCCATATAACAAAATTATGGCTTTATTTTGTGTATACTTTCATAGCCATTGGCTTTAGTAGAATTGATTGGGATGCTAAAACCACTAAGGGAAAGATAATGCTTTTAATTTCCCCAGCTATTCCATGAAGATATACACTATTTACATATAGTTTTACAATTTATGATGGACTCTTGCCAGGACTGATATATCATGTTTGAGATGAATATAAAATAATTTAATGATTCATGGAAACTACTAAAAAGTAAAAATCAAAGACTGAAAAATTTTAAAGAGGATTCATTTTATCCCCAGAGACCTTGTTAATGACAGGGTGCAGTTTGAAGGCTACTTCGCAGCATAATGAGGAATTCATTTGTTTGCTACTGAAGACTTTCCTTTCTCACATGACTGCTTCGGGGCAGGGGTGAAGTAAAAGTATTCTGTGATACCGTGATGTTTGTCATTAGACTTCAAGACTGGGTTCTTCAGTTTTAAAAATGATTGATCAGACAGCAGCTTTGAATAAGTGAATTGATCCTGTGAGCCATGATTTTGAAGCAGGAACTTTCTTTGCCCATTGAAGCTACTTGTGACAGGAAGACACATCAATCCAGTCCATCTTAATTCCTTTGGGTTCAATGGAGTATTCTGCGACTTTATACAACTGAACTGTGTAAATTCAAAAAAAAAAAAATACAAAAAAATACCCTGAACTGGATAGTCCTAATATTATGATAAGAAGCAGGTGGCTTCCAAATTTTATCACCTTGCTTTGCAGAGGTAAATCTACCTTCAGAATTAACTACATATTCAAGAGTAAAGTTTCTCACATTAGCTGGGGACTTCACTGTGGTCTGAAATGCACATTTAATGGACGACACAATCCAATAAAGTACTAAAAGGCGAGTAATGTAATTTTCTCCCATGAACTGGAATTCATCTACCAAACCAACCAGAAAACTTGGGGCATGGTGACATGGCCAGTGACCCAGAGCAATCCTGTTTATGGTTCAAGCAACCCGTGATGTTGGAGTTTAACCCTATGGAGAACGTTGGTCAGAACTTACACTGTGTTTCCATTATGGGTGTTTTAACAGCTGGACTTTCTGTCTGAGTAGGGTGGTTTGCGTTTACAAGACACTGTTTGTATTCACGTGTGGGCTCACTCTTTGTTGCAGTGTGACACAGAGATTTTTCCATGGGTCTTCCTGTGCTTGAGAACGAGCAGGCATCTAGTTTATTAATGCATGAGATGCATGTGCACAGCACAGTACTGTCTCTAAATACAAACAAAAACTCTTCCAAGGGAGTTTTTCTCTCAGACCTGAGGGGGCCCTTAGAGCTCAGCAAGCCTACAGTAAGCTTTTTTCAGTAGGGCTGAGTCATTGCATATCGGGTATTAAACGCAATGCCAAGGAAATAAAATGGTTCTCATTAATCAATTAGCTTCATGAATTAATACTAATATGCTTGTTCTTACTATCACTGGGATATTCTGAAATATATTGGAAGAAAACTAAAATACTATAAATACAGAAAAAAAGTAATCATTTACTATATTGGCTATTTTTAGTGGTTAGAGAAGTAATAAAATACACAAGGTTCATTACACACGTGTCTTTCAGCAATGGAAAAAAAGCAAAGACACGGTTTTGATTTATGGATGTCTACAGTAAGTTACCATAATACACACTGTGATTCTTTACATAACAGCTATTTAATAATGTGCATCACACATTAATTTTGAGTGAATCATTCCACCATTTGGTTTTTTTTCTTCTGCCAAGCAATAAAAATATTTACTAAGAACATTTGAAACCATCCCAAGAATGAATAAACAAAGCAGAAAAAAAAATCAAAAGGAAGTAAAATTGTGAATAAATATTTTGACTTCAATAGTTTTACATTTTAATTGCTTTCTTTTTGTGTTTTTATCTCTAAAAATGTTCTATTTGTATTATAATTTAAATGTTAAGAAGTACTTTTGCATATATTATCTTGTTTTACAAGCAAGGAAATCAGAGGCAGGGTGAGGTCTGGCAAGCCTCCTGCAGCATCTTCTAACTTCTACATCCGTGCGTGTTGGCTCTGTTTTGGGCACTCCCGCCCGCCGTCGCTGTTGGCAGATGGGTAAACTGACAGTTCTGCCTGTGGGGTGTGGCACCTCGGTGTCCCGTGTCCTTGGAACTTCATGTTGCCCCAAAGCCTGCCTTTACTGGGAAGCATCACTGCCCCGCACACAGCTCCTCAGAGATAGCAGGTGGGCCTTCTCGCAGGCCCACAGTCCAATCTGTTATTGAGTACAGGGTGACCTGTGGACAGACTTTAGCCCTCGTGACTCCTGCCACCCTGTCCACACGCCAGCAGAGCAAGTTGGTTCTGTTTCTTCCAAAGGTCTGTGCTTCTAGTACCCACACTACCCACAGCTCTTGTATGAATGACACTTGCCCTTTGTGGAAAGGAAATTCCATTATTCCTTTTCCCTATAACACAAACTCTTACCTATTTATAAGAAAATGTTCTTTAAAAATGCCTTTCCTAATGTTCTCCAAGATCTTCCCCACCAAAATGTCTCCCACGCAGTATTCTACCTCTAATAGCATTATTCCCATTGCACTGTGGACAGATATATAAATAATGTAAAAAACCTGTAAGAACTCTACTCTGTTCCAAACTTTCACTCAATATTGAGTTTAGAAGCATGCTGAATGTTATTCCTTTTAAGTCCCATACGAATTAAGCAAAATAGTCTCCCTCATTGACAGTGTGTATTTTGGAAGTTCCTTAAAACTCACATAGTCGCAGAGGGCACAGAGTGTGTCCTGGAGGGTTGCACTTCTCTGCATGTGGCCAGTGAGCCACTGTAGGAGCCACACCTGGCCCACATCTGCCGACAGCATTGACTCCTGCCCCCCAGCAGACTTCTTGACCCCAAATTCTTGTTATATCTCCACTTCTGTCAAGCTCCCATCTAAAGTTTCTCCAACACAGTCAAAATATTTCAGTCTTAATAATGCTTTTCAATTAGTTTAGCAACTTCTTTTAAATTAATAGAGAAGCCTTTGTACACTGAATGCTCACAAAAATACCTATTCCATAAAAATGCATCTCTAAACACTTGTTGAATTATAAGTATTTTCTTCTTTTCCACAAAAAAGTGTTCAGAATTTTGAAAAATTCTAAAACTTTGAAGCTAAAATTTAAAGAAGACTTTTAGAAGTGGTGAAAGTGATGTTAATTGAAAATGAGACTAGAAGGAAAAGGAAAAATGATTAATGGTTACAAATTCTGGGGAAAAAAATAACAGAATGTAAAAGGATACAAGAAAAAATAAAAAAGCAAATGAAGATGTTACTTGAGGATGTAGCTCGAAAGTATTTATAAATCTGTAGCACTTATCAAAGGTAGATGTAAGAAAAGTTAAAAATGTTTCACTGGAAAAGTGTATTGTGACCCCAGTCTAATCTCTTACTTTGGGAAAATTTAATTGAATATTCCATGAGTTTTCTGTTTCTCTATGTAACACTTTTATTTACAAATCTTCTGCTAAAATATATTTTGAGAATACATCTTTCATAAACATGTATATGGAATTTAAAATATTAACAATACTTTTGAGAACTTTCACTTAAGTGAACACTAAATAACCCAAAATCAGCAATCCCTACTACCTGCTACCTACCTAATGCTTAACAAAAACTGCAACCTGGTCCCTGGAAAGCAATTAAACTCAATGGAACAACCCTCCTCTTACAAGAAAAAATATTAGATGTTGCAATCGACATATATAAAATTAAGTTATTTTGTTCTGGGGTCTATCCTATAGATACCATAATTTAAGTAAAATTCTTTATGTTTTGAACATTTTAATTGGTATGAGAACCTTTCAAAATTGTTAAGTAAAGGTTTTTCTTCCTCATCTATAAATATATATTACATCTTCTTGTCTATTGTAGTTCTGTCTTCCTAATATATTTATGTATATATTACATTTTATGTCTATGAAAAATAAATACATAAATTTAAAATATGCAGTAACCTTTAAGATATACCTTTAAAGTATAATTTTAAAGTATAACTTTAAAATATGAAGTACAACTTTGAAGGTAAGTTTATGTTAGGCAATTTCTTTGTATGTATCACATTGATAAATTTTGTACTGATGTATTGATACTGAATGGCTCGGTATTGCAAGTGGGAATCACAACATCTATGTTATAGTGTCAGTATGAAACTTCCAGATGGAATATTGATTCCAAGTGATGCAACATATTGTCAAAAGTTAGACATCATATTTTATGGTGATTCTTTCGTGTGTGTGCATATATTAACATATGTGATAAGTGTATGTGTGTATACACCTATATACAAATGAATTATAAAGATGAGCCATGAGAAAAAAAATGCTGTCTGATACTTTTTCTCATAAACTAATAAGAAAAGAAAGAGGATGAAGAAGAACAATGAGAATAGAAATAAGAATAAGAATCAAGGTATTTTATAAAGTTAAGCCAAGGTAGACATAATAAACTTTCTGGTTTAGCCCTACATTCTATAACCTCTTTCAAAGTCAGTTTCATCACTTGTATAAAAAAGAAAGAAAAAGAAAACAGAAGATTTATGTGCTCCTCTCTCCTGTGACTATTGTGCGAACCAGGAAAATTTAATACATGATATAACCATGTATGAAAAAGGTTGATTTCTTATCAATCCAAGAGTTTGCAATCATATATTTTATACTGAACCCAATGGTACATAATTCTGTTTTTTTGTAAGTATTCGCTAGTTTGTTTTTGTTCTATAATTAACTTAAAAACCTTGTTCTGTATTTTAAGAGCCCAGTATAAGAATGCACATTAATACAGATAGTATTTCAAAGCACTGTGGATAAATGATGGATTATTCAATAAATGGTGTTTGGACAACTGGATTGCCATCTGGAAAAAAATAAAGTTTGATTACTACCTCATGCCTTGCAGCCTGATGGTCAAATTCCAGATTAATCAACAATTTAAGCACAAGAAATATAATTATAAAAATAATAGAAAAATGCAGTACATGAAAATTTTGTATAAAACCTTGGCTTTGGGAAATACCTTTTGAAATAAAGCACCCAATCTAGAACACATGAAATAAATATTAATAAATCCAACAACTTCAAAATCTAAACAAAAGAAATCCTACATCTCCAAAACCACAAACACTTTTTACTCACATGTAGAGCCACAGAAAAGAGAAACAAAAACTTTTCTTCTTCCTAATTTATAATTCATTCAGATAAATCAATACAAGTTCAAATTCATAACGTCAAAAGAAGAGCAACTGAGAGAGAAAGAAGCTCACGTGACTCTCACCATGAAAAGACACTCAGTTTCAGCCATAATGCGTGAAATGTGAATGCAAATTAAACCAAGCAGTAAGAAGCACCAAGGTTGCAGCGGCCAAATAACATTTCCTCAACAGCCAGTGCCGCTTTGAGAAACGGCTGATCGCAGGTCTGGAGTCATAAATGTACAAAACAGGCTCGGAATGTTTTCTTTTTAAAATAGCAAGAGAACTACCGAAAGTATTGGGGTTATATCACAAAGATGTAAGTAGTCCTCCAGGGCAAAGATGGGCCAGTGTGTTCATCAAGGGCATTAACTGCCACAGACCAAAACAAGCCCAAGAATATCAACAGCTGACTGTTGGCCATGTTTGCAGGAAGTGTCATATAAAGCCATACTAGAAGATGTTACAATTAATTATCTAGTTCTGAGATTAAGAAAAGAAATGTGATATTTTAATATTTGGAAGACCAACACAGGCAGTCCTATGATTATAGCATCACTTTGATTCATTCACCTTGTGATCATCTGTGTTTGATTGCTGAAAAAGTCTAATTTAATGGGCTAGACAATCCACCACATCTGGGTGGTCAATCCTCACCAACTTCAAATTTACAATTCATGTCAAAATGAAAACAGCATCCCACAATACACTACTTAAGTAGCTTACCTGGAATCCCTTTATATAAATAAATTGTGCAACATTCACAACAGGTCTTCAGGTAAAAAGGCAGAAGAAAATGAAATGTCACTATAACTGACATCATGGTCTAGATGCTGCAATCTCGGCTTCTTGATAAACACCAAGAACTTTACTGACTGTGATCGGTATCTTTTTAACTGTTCTAGACATGCTTTCCTGTATAGGTAATTTGGGGCTGATTTTGTAGAAAGGACAAAAGCAGTAAACATTTGTTTGTTGTAAACAAGTATTTAACTTGTGATCTTTTCTATGCATTGTGGATGATACTTGGCACAACATCCAACCAAGACTGCTCCACTGTTATTCTGACCACACCGAATGCAGAAAGAAGCAAAATTACTTTTGGAGGACAAAGATGCTTTTTATAAAACTATGACTATCTAGTTTTCCTGGGAAGGAACTGCTAGTCCCTTTTTAGTATGCAGAGTCTTGCGAATGATTTTTCAGTGCTCAGATCTGCTCCCTTTCACTTGGGCACATTGGAAAACTCTTCGGTCTGAATGCTCCCATGGCTGACTGAGTCATGCACAACCACAAAGGATCCCGGCGCTGAGTGGAGAAGAAAGAAAGGAACTCCTGGTGAAAGGAAAAAGAAACCCGCCATCTGCACAGTGCGGACTGGACGCTTTCTGTAACAGCGAGTGTCACTCAGCCCTGGCCGAACCCGCACAGCTCTTGTGGTTAATGGCATCAACAAAAGGCATTCTGGAAAAAGAGGTTAACGTGTAAGTCTTTCATGATCATCAGAGGAGTCTACTGAATGGCTTCCTGGATTTCTCGAAGGAAAAGAATAACATGTAGGTAAGAAAATGTACTTATCTTGTTCTATCTTATTCTTACAGATCTAGTTACAGAATATTATTCCAAAGTTATTTTCAAAGCTGATGGCAATTCAATAATGCTTTCCGATTTTATGATTCTAGAGTCACAGTCAATTTACATACTTGAAGTGGAAGGTGCTTCATGGCCTGGAGTGTATGGTTAGAGTGCATCTCTTTCTTTCTTATTGCTTCCAATTTCTTATTTTATCCAACCACAACATTTAGCTTGTACACAGAGGTGAAAGGGACACACTAATATATTAGTATGTTTTATTTTATTGTATGGTTATTTTGAGGTTCATTCCTCTAGGTATATCATAAGGTAGAATAGAAATATATTCATTTAGAATCGAGTAACTAGCATGTTTCAGTAGAATCCGCTGATCAGGCTTAAAGAATGCAGAATAAACACAGTCCTAGACACACGCTCCATGGGGAGAGCACTTAGTTTTCAATTCAAAGTGTACTTCCCTACTCTGCACGGCACTGCGATAAATTCTGCAAATAATTTCTGCAGAGCTCTGTGTAACGTTCGAAATTCTTTTCTACATGTTCTCTTTTATTGCTTATCACCAATCTTTAAATGCACGTTGAAACTCCAAAGCACATCACAGACAGAAACCGCTTCTTAGGCCGAAGACGGGAAGCACGATTAGCATAATGAAGGCCTTGATGTGAACTGCCCTGAAAGCGGTGTTCACTGTCGCGAGAACCGCAGAGGAAGGAAACCGATTTCGAGCCTTTCTCTTGGGTTTGGAGGAGGGATGGTGCTCTTCTGAGATGTTTTTCTGAAGAAAGAAAAACTCCAGTTGGCTGAGATTGAACACTGGGAGCGTTTTCCACGCCTCGCGCGTCGCGCTGAGAACGTTACTTCCTGCTTATTGCGCCAGCGAGACGGGTACTTTTATCCTCATTCTACACGTGGAGTTTCTGAGATTCCGAGACATTAGGAAGCGCACTCAGACCCCTAACAGAGACTGAGAGGGAGCAACTTGCCGAGGAGCTGGGCCCTGCACCCGCCCGAGGTGTTCTAGATGGAGAAAACCACCGCACGCGCGTCCGCAAGGAGCGCACAGGGCAGCGGCGTGATCCGGGCTGAGCGGCTGGGGAAGGAGGGAGCTTCGCGGGCGCCCCTCAGCGCTGTCCACGACAAAGCTTGATGTCAGGCCGTCTAAGGGCAACTGGAGAGTAGTCTGCAGAATCCCTGCGCCTCCTACGTAATAGAACCCCGCCGCAGTAGTGGTATCGCATCACGTTTGTCAGATTTTATTGGGCGGAAGCAAGTTAAGGTCCTGCCCACTGAAAGGAAGGACGCAAGGATGCGGGTCCCCGGGCTGTCTCAGAGTATGTCCTTCTGAATGCAGCATTTTAGGTAATCGCCACAGGTTGGAGAAGACACAGATATCCCTCAGTGGGTGAATGGAGAAGCAAACTGCACATCCGTGACACTCATCGGCAACAAAAGAGGACAAAGGGTTGATACAGACAACCAGATGAGTGCATCGGGCAGGCTGACGCTCAGCAGTAGGAAGCTCTTGCCTGTTGCGAGTCCGCTCCCATGACGTGGCGAAGGGCAGCACTGTTGGGACAGACCGGAGGCGGCCAGGGCCTGAGGGGAGAGGCAGACACTCCGGCTGCAAATCCTCTTAGTGCTGGGTACGAGAGTCTACGCTTAGGTAAAAATTCATAGGATAAATTTAGAATAAATCCATGGAGAAAAGTGAGTCACAGTGGATGCGTATAGTGGATATTTATATATTTTATAGTGGATACTTAATTAGTGCCCGTGTTTTATACATTTAGTAAGACACATACTCACTCTTTTGCAATTATCTTACATCCATTGTCTATTTATTTAGTGAGTTCTGATTATATTTTTCAATGATTTACAGACACTCTCCAGAGTTTAGGATGCAAATGTTTATCATTTACTGCAACTGGTTCCTCACCCTGTGTCTTATGGCTTAAGGCTTTTTATGATGCATCTTTAAATACAGAAGTTGTTTGTTTTTTTTTTTAATCCAGCTTAGTCTAAGCATCTCAATAGTTTTCTTTTGCTTTCTTATTCTCACTGATTTTTTCCTCTCCCATTGAGGAACAAATAAGTAAATCATAAGTGTGTTCTTATAAAACTTCTAATAATGATAACTTTTCTCTTTGATCAAATGTGGGACTGACTGCGCTGAAGGAAGTTTTCTTTTGTGAAGGTGGAAACTGAGCATGCTTGCTTGGAGCCTTGGCTGGGCCCACTGGGCCAGTCCAGGTGCTGGTCTGGCTGAGCCCAGAAGGCGCGCTGGCCTGGCTGAGTCCAGAATGCGGCCTCATTGACCAAGAAAGATGAGGGTAGATCCAGATACCTACAGCAGAGGATGGCAGGCAGTAGTTGGAAGTGAAGAAGGCGTGGAGGAGAGATGGGGGAACCAACGAGAACTACAGACACATGAGGCTGTCACAAGCAGAGGCCCACCACCTGGACAGCTGCCAGAAGCAGGAGATCAAGATCGCAGTCCAGCAGGACGACAGAAAGAGACAGCCAGTTCGCATCACAGTGCATACATTCAGCACGAGGCGGGCAGCAGGTAGCTTGGGGAGAGATGCACGCGAACCTGGAGGGAGTGTTGGGTTCGGCAGCAGACAAGCCTGCAGGTGGGGCCCCAAGGGTTGGACTAGCACTTGCCGACAAATGCCCACACACTTCAGACTTTGCACCTTTCCCCTTCTGACAGGGAAAAGGTACAATGTGAAAGTCAATGAACAGTGCAACAGTGCGTCACGGTTCCAGCACGAGCCAGGGGCAGCAGAGTCCCAGTGAGACAAGGTAGGTACGGCTGCACTCACTTATCCAGCCACCGTGTTCTGCACTCATAGCAAGGTTTGCTTGCCCAGCCCGACTGCAGGCTATTCCGGATGCCGGGTTACAGGAAGATTATTGGGGCATAAATCAAAGCATTTCACTGAAGAGAACCTACACAAGGTAAAGATCTTCATGATGCCTTATAACTTAGTAATGTGGAAGAGGGAATTGTCAAGGAAAAGTCCAGAAAGCTGGCAAGATTACCACATGTATGTATATACTTATGTATACTTATACATATACTTGTATGTGGGTGATCTTCCTAAATCTTCAAAAAGATTGACTTAAAATTTTAAAAACATGTAATTATTTAAGTGCTTGGTCATACCTTGGTCAAACCAAGGACAGAATTGCTGTAATCACCAATGTTAAAAGTCTAGGAAGAGAGAATATTTGGAATTTTTAAAACTATAGGGGGAAATGCCTCTAAAAACTAAGGTGAAAGCTTCTATTTTAGAATACCAAATACTTTCAAATGCAGCAGAGAAACAGCACAAGATGACGAGTTAAAGAAGCTACTCACGCTGCACCCAGATGTTTGTGGGTAGAAATAACGGAAGCCGTTTCAGCAAAGTGCAGGGTGTGCCCTGGCTGCAGAATAACGGGGTGTGGAGGAAGCACAGATGGCCCCCACCGACTGTTCATTCAGGACATTGAGAGGAGAGACTGGGATCAGGGATTCAGAAAGCAACTCGAAGGCCAGGAAGACTTCAGGGAAACTTTGTCTTTGTTTTATAATTTTTGTTCAGAAGGGAGAATTTTAGAACATATTTTGTACACAGAAGCAAAGGGAAGGGAAAGAGATGGAAAAGATATTTGGTGGAGTAAAATAATAAAGACATTAAAAGACATAATCAGGTAAAATAAATGATCTCAAACAAACAAATGTGTAAATTCAAATATTTAAATTTAGATGTGAAAAAGGGGAAAGTCAGAGATGGCCTTCATTTACTTTTTGAGATATATTTTAAATATAGAGGGTTAAGAGTTGCATAAGCAGCACTAGAGACATAAGGTGAGAAAGAGTGAACACCCCACAGGCAGTTAATCCAGTCCGGCGCGGAGGGCTGCTGCTTCTCATGTAGGAGCCCAGAAACCCTGACAGACACTTCAGTTCACAGGTGAGAAGACTGACCCTTGAAGGAGCCAGTAATGACCCAAGCTCACAAGGATGGTGGGTAGCAGAACCCAAATCTGAAGTTTCATTGTCAGGTCCCGCAGCCCGTGTCCTCGCCCCCATTCTAACCCACCCTCATTCAACCTCAAGAATAGTAGTGACGAGCGCAGTAACTCGGAGGTCGAGCTGGGCCAAGACTGCCTGGTTCACGTGCCTCCCTCCAGAGTTCTGTCCAGGAAAGAACACAGAATCTGTGCGTTAGATACTAAGTCTGCTGAGCAGTCAGGTGGGAGAGTCAGGGTGGACACACACAAGAAAAAGGCTGCTGCTGAAGACGAAGGGCAGCTTTGTTTACTGTGAGTGTAAAACAGAAGAGGTATTCAGGAAAAGAGGAAAATTGGGGGCACGTTGCTCTTCATACCAGTCATGATGTGAAAGCGAGAAGATGGTGAGGACAGATAAAAGGAAAATGCCAATGAATGATATTTTTCCCAAGGGCAGAAGAGTAAATAACAACATTCTACTGGAGGTTCTCGTATGACTGTGTTCTTCATTTTCTTTTAAGAAAAGGATGTGATAAACCAGGCGCATGGTGGAACACACCTGTAATCCCAGCACTTTGGAGGCTGAGGCAGGAGGATCCTGAGAGTTCCAGGTCAGCCTGGGCTACATAGTGATTTCAAGGCCAGCCTGAACTACATGGTGAGACCCAATCTCAAACAAACAAACAAAACAAAACAAAACAAAAAAAAAGGATGTGGTAAGTAGCACATCAAGAATACTAGTTCTCTTCTGAACTCCTTCATTTCCCCAGCTGTTCCATCTATCCAAATACCGGAAACAAAGCCTCCAAGAAACTCAGCTGACACAATAAATGTTTCTGCGTGGCTGAGGCCGAAACTCCCTCCCAGCCGGGCTGACGCAGAAGGGACGGGACGGGACGGGATGGGGCAGGCACGTCCCAGGCCAGAGGGGCGATTTCTCAGAGCACCGGTTAGGAGTTAAGTCTTTTAATCCAAATTTATAAAGCATGCATCTTGATAGGAAGTGATAATAAGATTTGAAATGATTTCCGTACCCACTCGGAAAGATTCTATCTTCTTTTTTTAAAAGAACTAGTGATAATATATTGTCTTTATTTGATAGCTACTACTTTAGTGTGAATAATTTCCTCTCTCACATTAAACTTTTAATATTTACTCTAATTAATAATACATTCCTGTTTTCCCTACTAAAAATAGAATTATTTTTAGATAATCTCCACTCTTCTTGTTTTCAATCTCTATTGTATTTTCAATATATTTAGATATCACTTAATCGGAAGAATAAAAAACTCACAGATTGACACAAAAATGAAACATAAACCTAATTTCATAATGTGATAATATTTATTATCTTCTAGTCACTTATTTGAATTCATAACACTAAAAAAATTACCATAATTTTTAAATCAACGAAACAGGCGTCAGGGATTTAGCCAGTGGTAGAGAGCTTGCTTAGCAAGTACAAGGCCCTGAGTTCCGTCCCCAGTACCAAAATCAATCAATCAATCAATAAATCAACAAAACATTTGTATTGCTTTCACATTAAAGGTCAGGAAATTAGAGTGCAGTCATCCCTCACAGCATGGGACCAACAAGGTATGTAAAAATAACTTGCTATAAATTAAAATTTGGTTATTCTTATCAACCAAAAATTATTTGAAAAGTATAAAGGTTGCCAAATACAAATGCACATTTCATACACTTATTCTATTTAAATGGCTAAGGCCATTCTAGAGTTTTGCAAATTATGTTTAAATTAGTACCTTTAACTTTTTAAACTACTATTGTTGATTTTAGCTAACAAATAGAAATAAACAGAGACCTAATACAAACTCACTGAAAGAACAAATTTGAAAATCATTAGGGTTTTGTGGGCTTGAACCAAGAGTTGACATTAAGTAAAACAGTTTTTAAACTAAGATATACATACTTCTTTGCAAAATATAAAGAATATGAAATTCCCAGTCATATTGATCTCAGTTGGATAAAAGAACATACTTTCATTAGTAACTTTTCAACACTTTAGAAAATGTTAATTTTTTTTTACTATATCAATGGCTATTTTTACTCTATAAGCAAAAACAATTTGTTAAGAAACAAGCATTAACTAAATTCCCATGGAGAAACATATCTAATAAAAAATGCATTGTAATATTTATGTTACAAGTTATTCTGTGTACTTTTACTTTCAATGAGTTTTCCAGCTTTAATTAAAGGGGACTATGGGATAATATCTAAAACATTCTAAGTGGTAAGAATTCTGTTACATCTGAAGAATAATCTCTTACAGGTACATTATAAAATATTTGTATAGGCAACTAAAAATATATCATTTCATGCATATAAAGTTCAAGTGACTACTCCACTGGTAAGAATATGATTTTGGTACAGGTTCTAACATATTTTTAAAGTGATCTGTGCCTTCCTAGGGTCTTTGTGTATCACTTATGATTCTGAAAACAATAATATCAAAACTTAAATAGCTAAACTGATACTTTCTACATTAGAGAAAACGTTAAAATCACATGTGGTGGTGAGAGCTGGTTTTGCATTTCTACACACAATTCGACTCTCTAGAAATCTGTTTTACACTGGCACCTCTGCTTTTTGTTGATTGATCGATCCTCTACATTCATGGTATAATTTCCATTTTCTTTCAGATACCAGTAACTGAGGTAATATGAAATCTTGTATTTTATGTAATACTTTATATTTGCATACTTTTACTATTTAAAAATTAAGACTTTTGCAAGAATAAAAGCATACGTTTTATTCTCTGTTACCCCACCACCAATGCCAACAGCGAGAGTACCCTTGGCCCCCTCCAGGGGCCCAGCCGAGAGCATGTGCAGTGACCCTCCTGCAGCTGGAAGCCACACAGGGCATTAGCATTTTTCAGAAGGAAGCAGAAGGATGCAGCCAGGCAGCGTCAAACCTGAGAAGAAAAGACTGAAATTTCAACAAATGTGCACCACTCATGGGTGCTGGTTTAGAATGGAAGCTAAGACTCTTAGGGATTTTCACAGATGTAATTTTTAGGTGGAGCAAGCAGTCTGTGAAGGAGAGTGCTCTCTGAAACCTCAGAATTAACAGGCCCAGGTCCCATCCAAGAAAAGGCTGCTGGGACTAGAATACAAATTCTCCAAGAAAGCCACAAAGAAGATCAGGAAAAAGCAAAATCAAGATTGAAAGGGAGGGACTCGCAGCCAGGAGAATATTTACATGAGGCCTTGATTTTGAACACTTAGCAACACAAAATCAATGTGAGCTCTGGAATGTGAAACTAGATGCCTATTCTGACCTAAGCTGCCCTCCTAAAAGTTTAGGAAAACTAATGCTGCCTAAAAATGACGAATAGAAAAATATCCTAGATGGATCAATGCAATGTTATAAGGAAAGAATAAGGAGCGTAATAACATTGGCAAAGACAATGAAAGAGCATCCCTAGACCTTCCAGAAAACGAATGCGCACTGACTATAATGTGATATTTCAGCAGAAACTAAAATAAGTTAAGGAAATGATAGCAGAGTAAGAGAACAACATAGCTCGGAGTTGGAAAAACTCAAGGGTGACATGACAGAACTCAGGAAAGACTTCGAAGTAGAAAAGAAAAAATGTTTTGAAAAAGAAGAGTACACTAGAAAGGGTAGAGGAACAAAAAGCAAACAAACTAGATTTTATACGTTAGGAGAGAAGTGATGAAAATAAAACGAAAATAGACGAGAGAAGTTGAGGGCTGTGTGCTAGTGACGGGATGTTCCATTTGTAACAGCAAGACGGCAGCATACTCGCAATCTGTGTACTTCTTGGTTTATGAGATATTAGGTGAAAGTTAAAGTCAAGAGGAAGCTGGCGTCCATCCGCTGCTCTGGAGCACCGTGGTCGCACCCACACTGCAGGGTAACTCCTCCGCCAAGCGCCTCCGAAGGCGCCTGGTCCAGTGGACACTGGGCCCTGGAAGACTTGAGATGTGGGCGATTACCCCTTCTTCTGGCTTCCTCATCCCTATTTTCATCCTGCCCTCTTCGTCGCTTCTTATTAATCTCTACGGCTTTTTTCCTCCTCTTCCAGCCTCTCAAATATTCGTGTTCTGGGATTCCATACTTGGGCATTTTCTCTTTTTACTAAAATGCTCCTTCTAGATAATGATACGCTGCCTGAAGCCTTCAGCTTGCCTCCAAGCACACGCATGCGCTCACACTCCGGTCATCATCGCATCTGCACTGCTAGCCCAGGCCTCTCTGCGGGGGAGGAGCCCTTTCCCCGCACTGAACACCTCAGCTTCCCTTCCCCGGCAGACTTACTCCCCACCCGCCCTGCTTCCCTCCAGAAAGTAAGTAACCTTCTTCTCTTATTCGATAATTTAAGTTTTCCCCATCTGCTCTATGAATAAACATGTTTCATCACTTCTACACCTTTCCCATATTACCTTTCCTTAATTATTTTATTTCTTGCTTACATATACAATAGCATCGTCTTGTTGCTGTTCAGTCATTGACTCTTCTACCTCAGTAACCATCCCTCACCAAAACTGCCTTTCAGCAGCATTAATGATATTGCCATCATTTTAAAGCTGTTTTCCTCTCATAAGAATGATTCTGAATTTGCACTAAGCTGATTAAACCAGATATCTCTCTCTGCTCTTCTCTATCTACATTGTTACTCCCTAGATATTCTGCTGGCACCTGGGTAGTGGCATTTTCCAAGTTATTTTGAGAATGTGAGAAGAAGACAAGAAGGTGAGAGAAGGAAAAGACAGAGGAGAGAGTCCCTCAAAGGCCACATCACTCCTGCCCCCGGCGTCACTGAGCCGGTCTACTCTGATAACACCCTCTGTCCGCTCCGGGCTCAAGTTTGCGAATAACTGTTCATGGAAACAAAAAGGGTAAAACTGGGTACTCTGAGCGCCCGCGTCCTCACAGAAACCTACTCCGCCCCCACAGCACCTCTTGTTAAAGGCTGCGCTTCTATCCAATCAACGCAGCATAAAATTGGAGTTGTTTTTAATTCCCTTTGCTCGGGCACATCTGAGAAGATGCTGCTAGGCAAGTGCTGCTTCTCAACTGGCCGCAGCTTCCTCCTCTTGGCTGCCGCAGCAACACTGTTAAAACCCTTGTGGCAGCTCACACGGGCTCCAGTAATGCCCTCCTGGAGCTCTCTTCCTCCCATTTCCCTGCTCGGATCCGCCTGGAGCAGGACTGATGTCACGTGGATCAACACACACTCAAACTCCTCCGTGATCTCCATGCTGCCTTTAGAACGATCTCCAAATGCGGCTCTAGTATGAGACTCCTCCACCAGACTAGGGTCCTGCTGTTTTCCAGCCAACATACTAACGTCTACAACCCCGCCCCGCACATCCGGGCCTCTAACGTTTTTAATCAAAGTATTTTTCTTGCCCATAATGATTTGTAACTTTTCATTCCCTCATATAAAGTTACATCAAACCTCCAAATTGTGTTTTAGAAATAATTCTCTTACTGCTTTTATTACCTGATGGACAAAGTCCTCTTAAGTGTAAATGTTTTCTCAAAATGGATCATATTTTATATGTAGATAAATATGAGATAGTATTTCAATCACATTTTAATATTTGAATGTCTTAATCGTGTGCAAATACTATTTCAATCAATCATACTCAAATATTTTACTATGTCTCAATATTTCCTTCATATTTAATACTTATATAATTGTGAGATAAAATATTCAGTATCACAAATACTGAGCTGAATTATATACCATAATGTTTCAATTCTAATGATAGCGCAACTTCTATTGAAGTAATTCTTCCACAGATGGTGATTAAACTAAATTTAAAAAATCCCTTTTCACGGCAACTTGACGGCACTGGAAAGTACGGACCCGAGAATTTTTCCTTCAGGGAAACTCCCTCACTCATGTGGAGAGCAATGGCTAGAACTACAGAAGCAAACAACTTACTAGCTTGAAAGTTATAAACCAAAGACTAAAAGTATCAGATCAGCTGAAAAACGAGGGGAGCTATCGAGAAGCTGAGGTGGGCTCCCTGAAACCTGCACATCAATGATCTCTAAATTCCTGACGTGGGAACTACAGGCGGAGGTCCACCAGGAAAGCAGCGTCTGCGAGGTTGAAAAGCCTGCCCGGCTGTGGCCCACGGCAAGCGAGCTTTGAGTTTCAGTCCACCCAGGTAAACTACCTTCAAAAACAAGGATCGGCGCTGTTCAAAAGATAATATCATAGGACCTTGAGACCATGTGATCTATAATGTCCAGGATACTGTAAAATTATTATGCACACAAAGAAACAGAAACTGTTTTTTTTGTTTTGTTTTGTTTTAGTCATGGAAAAATCAGTCAGAGCTAACCAACTTTCAAAGGACCCAGAAGTTAGAATTGGCATTTAAGGACTTTGGAACACTGTTAAAAATGTGTTCAAGGATTTAAAGGAAAGTGTAATCACAGTGAACAAAAGGGTGGGAGACACTCAGTATAGAAACAAACACTATAAAAAAGGAAAGCTCTGGAACTCAAAGTTCCATACAATTGGGGTGGAATCTTAATGGGATGAACTTACCAGGATATTGGAAAGGTCAGAAAAGAAGGTTAGTGTGTTTGAAAATAAATCAGTAAAATTTATACAATCTGAAAAGCAGAGACAATGGTTTAAATAGAAATGAACTGAGTTTTCATGATCTATGGGACAAGACCTAAAGAACTAACATATATATATGATATATATTAATTATATGTGTATATATAAATTCCTGAAGTACAGAGAGTGAAAGCCAAAATATTATTTAAAGAATAAATGGCAAAAAAACCCATAAATGCACACATTCAAGAATATCAGTACTCTACTAAATATAAATATAATCTCCACACCACCCCTAAGGCACACATAAGACAAACTGATGAAAAGCAAAGATTAAGGTAAAATCTTGAAAGATGAAACAATTACTAACAGGATAATATCAATATGAGTGAAACATTAATTCATACGAGAGAGAGGCTGGAAGACAATAAAGCTTTTTTGAAATGCTGAAAGGTAAAGGAAAAAAGAAAAAGAAATTTTTAGCCAGAATTTTATATCCAGAGAAAATATCTTTTAAAATAAAGGTATAAAATAAACATTTTGAAATAAATGAAAATAGAGAGAGTTTGTCGTCAGCAGATGTGCACCATGAGATTATACACATTCTTTGTCTGTATGTCTACTTGTACCTATACATGTATACTTTGCCTATGTTGCCTTCTTAATAGCTAAAGTTCCCTTATTACATTATCTGCATCATTTCCTTAAAATGATTCAGCCTATACATTATGATGTATTTGTGTATAATACTTAAATTTACAATTACAGGTGGTAAGACAGCAGGTTCAGTGTGCTCATCCCACGTGCTGCCTACAGGGATCGCAGACAGCTCAGCACCTCAGTCTGGGGCCCTCTCTGGGTGCACCAGCTGTTAGGCATGTTGTATTGATAATTACGTTTGCAGCTGAGAGTCGGCAAGTATATCAGAAATAATATTTTAGTGGTAGAGTGAATGTTATTCTTTGTGGCTGCTAGACATACTTTTCAGTCACTGCTATACTCTCCTAACGAGACCATAAGTATCAAGCATCTAGGCACTTAAGTACAGATGTCTAGCTCCCTATTTTATCTCTGCCTTGTCTTGGGTTATGCTTTCTAACCTAAGTGACAAATAACAATTCCTGACATCAGGATATTGTCTCATAAACTTTGGATGCAATTACAGCGGAAAGCGTGTCAAAGTGCATGTATCAGAGCTGAGTTTAGCCAGCTTGTAGGAAGAGCTGTGGTGGAATTTGCCTGCACTGCCGTGTCCCTCGGCGAGTCACAGTGGAAGAGAAGTCAGCTTCTCTCACTAATACTCATCTTAAATCAGTCTGAAACCCCTAGTCCTGTGCCTCCCTCTTACCTGGCCAGAAAAAGGTAACCACTGAATCGAAAGTCTCTTCGTGTGTCCTACTGAAACTATCATACACAGTATTTGATTTATACGAATTGTATACGTACATCCATCTCTCTCTATTCTCATAGATTCCAGTTTGTTTGGTGGATAAATTAATAAATATATATTTATTAGAATATACTAGAGAATATTCTGATGTAAATAAAAATTTTTAAGTGAACATATTAGGCAAATAAAATTGATGAATAAATACATAGAGAATTAATTGGTTCACAGGTATATAGCCGATAAGGGTTTACAGGTCCAGAAATCATATTTTTGTCTCAAGCAAACTAAATCTGTACATCCGAAATGTTTTCATCATTTGGGGGAAAAAATGCTGCCATCTTCTTTCAAAGCAAATTTGTGTCTCAATTTTCCAATAGCAATGAAAGAAACCGTCTCACCTCCAAGCGATAGCCAACTCGAATGAAGGCACACAGAGGGTCAAAGGCTCCTGTGCCACACGTCAGGAGGTGTGTCCTGTTGTAGTGATGCAAAACACGGACGAAATTCGCACACTCGCTCTAGAGCGGGAGCAAAAGGGAAGACACTAATTAGGGAGATACACTGGTCAGGTGTTGAGCCTTCTTGGTCTTGGTTTTCCTTCATACTGAAATCCCACGTTTCACCACAGGTCTCCTTGGGTGGGGGGCAAAGGGGCAGATGGGAGAACGACAAGGACCGAGGAAAAGAAACTGGGTGGCTGTCCCGTGTGTTTGTGTTAGCAGTGATATGTGAATTACACTTTCTAATGCAGTGAATTGTTTCTTGTGTACTCTAGATCCCAGTGGAGGAATAAAGAAAGCTTTGCTCAGCAACCAGTTCAAGCATAAAGATTTGCAAAGCAATATACTCCTCTGTGTAATTAAGTTATTCCCAGTGCTGTTGTTTTTAGTATAATGTAAACAATGAATCAGCGAAAAGTCAGAAAACTAATAATTAGGAATAGCTTTATTATTCATAAGGAAGCATATGCAGACTGTAGGGCTTTAACACTTTCGGAGAGAATTTTCAAGTAAATACAGAAAATCCAATATAAGTAATATTTCATTGTAGATTATAATTCCTATGAAATTACAGCCCAAGGAGCAACAAGCTCTTCCGTGAAGGGTCAGTCTGTATGTGTATTTTGTGTGCCAAGCGATCTGGTCTCTGCTACACCCACTCTCCTCTAGCCGGAGCATGCAAGCAGCCTCAGGCCCGAGGAAAGATGACATGGATGGTTGTGTTCTACAAAACTATGTACAAAGCAGACTAAGGCCATACTGGCCTCACACTGGTGTCAAAGGTAAGTTTCTTGAGGCCAAAGTCTTCGTTTTACATATTATTGCATTGCATTAACCAAATCCAGTATCTGATACACACACAACATACTTCATGACTTTTAATATATTAGTCACTAGATGCATTTATGATCATATTTCTGAATGAATGAAAAAGTTTAAAATAGCTTCAAAATGAACTTGGCTAAATTAATTCCAACAAATACCCTCTCGTCAAGTTATGTATTGCTATTTTATTAAAAATGAATTATGACACACCTTAATTCTTTTCATGTCTCCTTCCCCTCCCCCATCTTCCCCCTTCCTCCATCTATTGGTCCACTTCCCATCTGCAAAAGATCTATCTCTCCGTTTCCTCTTGTATTTTATTTCGCTCTTTGTACATGTACCAACTTCCCTTGATGAATATAGTCACTGTGTACTGCAAACATGTACTAATAAAAATGAAAATGAAAACAAAAAAATAAATTATGAAAGAAATACTAAACCCTTTTTAATGCCACTGATTGCTTTGAAATGAATACATGCAATATTCAGCAAACACAACGTCCTACAAGCACAGACTGCGATTTCAACACTTAAAAGTCTCTCATGTAACAATACTGGGATGGCGAGACGAGAGACTTACTTCACCAGAAGGGATCCGTGCGATGCTGGCCCTTGGCAAGTGTAAGAACACTACTCGGCTGCCATGCCGAGCACACAGAGGCCTGCATTCAATTTTCCTCTCTCGTCACACTGTGTGGGTGACCAACGGAGTTGGTAAAATCTAATCGTTCGGGCATGGTGGATATTCTGTCCTCACACCGCTGTGCACCTGCTTTTCCACACCCAGGAGTGAGCCAGTCAAGCCACATGCTGACTCTGCTGAGTTTAGACTGACAGGCCCTGAGGGTGTGTGCACTCAGCACCGGGCCGTGTTGACTCACGGACTGGCTCCGATCCAGGTGCCACAGGGAATAGGTGTAGTGTATTAGTCATTCATGTGACTCTAGGTCCTCTGGCTCCTGTCCCAGGGCACCAGGGACAGCGCTGTGACAGCCCTGTCCTACTCCCTCAGCTCACAGAAGCTGTGAGGGGCACCGCTCCCTAGAGTGGGAAAGACCCTAAATGCACATTCACATTGGCAAAGCACATTTAGTGCTTCTGTCTCCGTCCTCAACCTTTATGCTCTCTCTCCTTTTATTTCTTCGCTTGTTTCTACTTTACTAATCAAAGTGAAGGTAAATCTCACAATGTGTTTACCTTTTCCACAAATTGGAAAAAAAAAACTACCATTATTTTTTCCCAGCTACACAAGCAGTAAGCCGTAGCATAAGGAGTTTATGAAGCCAACATTATCACAATAAGACAAAATCCTAGTTCTGGATGGCATTTGGCTCTATTTAACTCTACATTAAAGTTAATTTTACATAATTGTATATTGATTAGATGTATATGTTTATATTTTTCCTTCAGGAACTAAACTGCATATATGATTTTTAATAACGAATAAGAGTCCTTTGTGGTCAAGTGGGGATATAATTAATGATTTGTTGAATTTACAATGAATAATACTTACTGCGTCTTTCCCTTTCATTATGCATTCTTCTATTTTTAGTGCCGTACTGGGCCAGTGAATCTGGAACAGAAGATAATGGACTATTATGGCAACAGTATAAAAATAAACCACTCTGAAAAACTAGATCACTTTTTTCTACAGTTCAATATTTCCATTTTGTTCTATTTTCTGAGAAGATACAGTAAGACTTATTCTTGCTCACATAGTTATTTGCATAATTGAGAAACTTGTCTGTGAACTTTGACTTCATGCTAAACCTTTATTATTTTCTTAATCTTCTAGCAGGCTCACTTCCACTGCAACCCTTCAAAGCTGGCCACCCTGTAGTCAACCCTTCCTGGTACACGGCCTGTGGGAGCCTCCACCTTCCAGGCTCCCCTGAGCCCACTGTCTGCTCCTCCCAGGCAGGCGCCTCCTTGAGTTCTCTCTGCATTTTCCCCACCTGGCAAAGACACCCCCCCCCCGAGTGTGGTGGGCTTCGTGGCATCTGCTGCAGGGAAGGATTAAAGGCTGGGAGCCCTAAAGACTCATTGTCTTACTGGGTGTCAAGGTGAGCACATATCCATTCTGTGAATGCAGTACTGCAGCAATAGAGTGGCATGCAGAATGTGACAGGGCAGTCTCTCTGTCCCAGTGATCCTACAGCCCGTATCCTCACTTGCCACCATTGACGTTTGAATTTTTGTGCTGAGCTTTTAAAATACAGTATCTAATGTCATCCTTAGAGCAACTTTATCAAAGAGATGGCATTATCAAGGCAGCTCCTTGTTTTAAATACGCACTTTTGTCCGTGCACATCCATAGATAGATCCACGAAAGAGCAGACCTCCCCATGAACTAAAGAATGTCATCCATGCGAGTCACGGTAGCAACCCATCGGCGCCCAGAGGGTCCACAGACCTCCGGAGCACAAGCCTCCTGTTAACCCTCCACCCCACCTTTGCCCAGTTCAACCCCTACACACCAGTCTGGAACAGCTCCCGCATGTTCTTGCCTGCGTCCCCCTCCGAATCCCAGCGAAACCTCGTCTCCTGCTAATGGAGGGCATCCTAATGGGTTTGGGCTTAACACTGTTGGGTTCTATCTCTGGGGGAGGCTCATCCCCACCAGAACCCCTTATATATTTTTTTCTTAATTACTTCCAATGAATCCAGGCAACTTTGCAGATTCTTTGGTTCTCTTCTCTTCGTAAGCCATCACTGTATCAAATTAACATTTTGGCGAAGAAGTAAAAATATCCCAGGTAGGTAGTATGGGCTTCTCAGGATACCATTAGTGTTTTGATGCATGTTCTCTTCCTCCTTAGGATGCTTTACAGGGATGCTTAGGATGCTTGGGGCCTTGGTGGGAAGGATTTAGGCACAGCCTCTTCCACCCTGTGTTAATGTTCAATCCCGACGGCCACCATGGCTAGGCCTGGGAGAGGGAGCCAGACTCTTCTGAGCAATTTGTTCCCTTGAGATTTCGTATGTGACCTCTCATTTTCTCCATCTCCTTTTCACTGTGTGTCCAGAGAGCCTGGAAGAACACTCTGGTTATTGAGCTAAATGTTAGATATTGCAGACAAGAGGTCTTTTTTATTTAGTGAGTAAACTGTTTATTTTAAAGCAATGCTCAACATTCAAAATGAGAAGTTCTGTATAAAAATCCAGCTTTATGGTCTCTCTAAAAAATTCTTAACCAAACCACTCTGGGTAAGTGCATGCTTGTGTCCAGTATTCCTCTGGAGCTGACACGGAAAGTCTCCTTCCAAGGGGACAGGCTGCCTTTTCACCTGACTCGTCCTTGCAGGCATCTGAGTTTTTGAAACCTGAGATTTATGTTTGAATTCTAGGTATGTGCAAGAGTTAAGATTCTTTCTTAAAGCTAAGTCTCATAACTATCAGGTCCAGCAATTGTATTTCAGAGTGGAGGAGGTTCTTCACATAACTCATACCTTATACAGTCAAGTCTAAGCTCGTGGCCTTTTATTATGATAACTGTTGTATGATTAGGTTTATTATCCTAAGAACAAGTACACTACAGTTTGAATCCTACATCTGAAATGTTGCAATGACCCTCAAAGTGATTCTTGTTAACAATATTCAGCATCAGTGCTCTCTGGCTCCTAGTACAGCATATAAATCTTATTTATTTATTTGGTGCTGGAGATTGAACTTGGGGCCTTGTGCTTGTGAGGCAAGCACTCTAACCACTGAACTAAATCCCCAGCCCCAGCATATAAATTTTAAATGAAAGCACACAAGTTTTCTAGATTACATGGCAAGGAAAAAAAGTACAAAGAAAAACGTTAAGGATATAAAAGAAAACCTGCTTTCAAAAACAAACAAACAAACAAAAATGAAAGCACACAGATACAATCCTAGAGTAGAGGATCTCTGTCTTAGCAGTGTGTCCCTGTGGACGGTGTATGGCTCAGGAATGACATCGCAGACGTGGGGATGTCAGGTCGGGGTGCAGTGGTGCTGGAGCCCAGGAAGTCACCAACCCCGTTCCATGGCCTGGATCCTGGGAATGACACCGCATGACGATAAACTTTACCTGCTCCGAGACATTTTGGAAAATGTTATTGTACTGCAGGATGGACTTTCTTAGATGATTTATTTCTAAGACCCATCTTTCTTCCTAGAGATTCAAGTTGGTTGGGGAATTATGATTTCCCTGGGATGCATAAATTATTCAAATACTTGTGTGAGAGTAGATACATAGAGAGACTTTCTATACATAAGTGTGTATAAAGTCAAAATACAAATTTACTTTAGGATACTGTCTTTGGAAAGATTTTCATGATTAATTCATTCATCAATATGAATAAATCAGAGAAGACCTCATCCATAATTCAGAATAATGCATTGATTTTAAAATACTTAGCAGCTGCAGGGATCTTCTTCTTAAAATATATTAGCTTGCTTTCCTCCTCTTCTTATTATTTAAAATGATGACTCCTTTAAGCTGTGTTTCAGGGATATCATATCCTATACTTTCTTAAGTAGTTCCAGAATGACTATTCCCAAGACTATGTAAATATGCTGTTCCGGGAAACTCTCTACAGCATCTCTGTATTTCTTTGGATGACTTTTGTTCCAGTCTCTCTTTTCAAATAATTTGGAAAGATCAAGTCAGAGTCCTTATCCAGGGAAAATGGAAGACTTATTTCCTGATCAGAATAATAACGCTAATGTCTCCCTCTGATCAAAGGTTGGACACACTTGCTCACAGCCCCTCACGAGCCCAAAGCCCCCCAGTGGGGCACACGTCCCAGCGTGGGTAGGACCTGCTGAGCTGCCCGCCTTGCCCTAGGTGGGACCTGGCAGGGCAGGGAGGCCCACGGGAGCCTCAGGCTCCTGCCGCCTGCCGTGCCTGAGAATAGAGTCCTTGTCTCCGCCCCTAGATGCCAACGTTCTCCGACAGCATCTGTGAAAGTGTCCAGGCCAACTTATCTTAAATATGAGGCAAAGTTCTAGACCCTTCACAGGTTTTGACACGAGCAGAAGATAATATACTGTGTGATTGTGAACACAATAAATGACTCTTTTAGGATTGTCAGAATATACATCGTTCCTGGCAGCAAATCTAATAACGGCAATTGCTCCAACAAGCATAGTTACTCTTCCAGACACGTTGTATGACGCGTTCCTGATGTATGTTCAGTAGGTAACGTTTCTCCCTCCTTTGATCCCCATGGTGTTCTTATTTTCTCTAAGACCGTGATGATTTGTGTGCTTAATTTTCACTCTCCTTAGACTGTAATTTAAGAGGGCAAAGCAGTGACTAATTTCTGTGTGCTACCCAGGCCTCTCTGACCAGCACTTCACACAGTCCTCTCACTCATCACTGTGAGCTGACCGGATTGTATCAGTCTGTTCACCTTTATCACATTCTTTGTAAAGTTAAAATCTGCCAAAGAAGATCAAAATGGTGATGTTTGAAAGACTAGATTCATTGGCATGAAAATGCTAGAAGAAGCATCAAATGAGTCGGTAAACATTTTCAGCTTAATCAGGGAGGAGGCACTGTAGGAAGCTGACAATAATCAAAGTTGTCAAAGATTGGTAGGCTCACTTCAGGCAGGTAAAAGGATGCTGATCAGATCACCCTGAGCAAATGTGAGGGAGAGAGGAAGAAATTAAGTCACGACCACTCACCACAGCAAGATCCAATACACGGGGAGATTTTACCAAAACTGTGTTGCTGTTCAGTCTTGATTCAGTTTGTTATTGTTGCTGTAACTGTTGCTATTTTTTAAAAACAGAGTTTAATAGGCCCAGGACTGAAGCCCAACGTTAACTCAGGTGGTAAAGTATTATAAAGAAAGGCCTCACTGGAAATGGAAAGCTGTTTTTTAAGCCATCATGTATAAATGTCCTGCCAAGCTAGAAAGGGAAATGATTTTCTTCATTTGTTTTGGCAGTCAGGATGTCTTTTGGTTCTGCTCCAGAGTTTAGCATCTACAAAAACCCATAAAATTAAGCTATTTGTTCTGCACACAACATTTTTAAAGAAAGTTAAACAACAGGGTGTAATGTTATTTCCAAATTCTCTGTATCATAAAAGGTACAAAAATCAAAAGGTTAAATACACATCATTTTATCACAACATCCCTATAATTTGTTTCACGGCACATTAACAAGCCATTTACAATTGTTACATACCTCAAAGGAGAAAAGTAAGATAAAACGTAAGTAAAATTACAAAGTAATTTTTTTCTGGACTCCCTATTGTGTTTCATAATTATACCAGGATTAAGAATTTAACAGCTTATTACTATAAGCTATCTCACCACTCAGATTTATAAGAGCAGAAACAAATTAATAAGGAGGGAATAATTTAACTGTCTAAAATTTTGCTTTTTATTTAAAACATGAGATAACCAGTTAACCAATCTTCATAGAATGTATTTAAGTGACCCTATCCATATAATTTTACCTAATGTTATCTTCCTACTTTTATTATTCTAATGAAAATGATTGTTAATGTTTTGTTTTTCTTTCTGTATTTTACAACTTTGTACAGTACCAGGGTCCATCAATGTCCCTTCTAATTATATAACCTATAAATATCATTAAAAGCAGAAAATGCATTTTGAATATGGCACAATAAAATAATCCTAACGGTTTACAAATGGCGGTCTTTAACCTCGTTCCCATTACCAGTCTTACTGTTTATGCCTTCACACATCATATAATGCTGTCACTCTCTAGCAGTTTTTGAGAAGTGTAATCTTTGGGACTACACACAAAATCAGTGCTTGAAAGGTTTATTCTCCAAAGCATTTAAACAAGAAAAATGCCACAATTACACAAAGAGTAGTGGCCAGATGAATGTCTCATTTTTATGGCTAAAACTTACTCAACTTACCATTAATGTGAAATAGCATCTCACATTCATATGTAAATTATATTGTAATATATTTCTCCCACTTAACAAAAAATTAAATTTTATTGTACAAGTTTTTCACCCTTGATACAGTAAAGAATACATGAGAAAAATATACATACTTTTATTAAGAGAATTGTCTATCGCATTTAGAGTTATCTAAATTAAGAATTACAATTTTAGCTCAAAAGCACAGTGGCAAGAATCACTTCAGAAACACAAGCTAACATTTAGAAATTTAAAAACCATTCAGCAAGGCTTTCTAAAGTGAAAGTTTATTACTGAATATGGAATATTCTACGAGTTCTCGTAAAATGTAGCTTGAAAGAGTAAACCTGGCACTTTTGAGGTCCTCCTGGAAAGGAAAACGGAAAACAAGACTACACCGTTTGGGCGCGCGTTCCAGACTGCGGCCACACGTTCCAGGGTCACGTGATGCGTGGTCTAGGGTCACGTGACGCGCCCGGAGGCCCCTGCGGCCTGGACCTGGGCTTTCGCCGACCCCGCGCTGTCCTGGGAGCTGCTCCCGCTGCGTCCGCACTCTCACCGGGCCGGGTGTCCCTTCTCAGGGTCCCGGCTCTAGCGCTTCTGTCCGCCCTGCTCCCTCGCGGCCTCCGCCAGTTTCCTCCTGCCAAACTCTTCGCAGCCCAGTTTCAGTTACTCTACCTGCAGACCCTCGCCGCACTTCCTCATTTCATTCAAACTGTGCTGTCACTGCACATGGTCATCTGTGAATCTCCTTCTTTACCAATATTTCACCGTATGGACTGATTTATTCATTTCTGCAGAATTCATATCCCCTTGTTTCTGGATCCTGGTTAAATGGCCCCCAAAACCTACCGTCTCCTACACCTCATTTAGAAACGGCAACCCATGAGCTCAATAATAATCGTGGTAACAAGTATTTCAACGGCGCTCATTGTTTGAAGCCCTGTTCTGGGCACTTGATCACGCGTTTAAGCGATTCTTTAGGAAGAGCTAAGAGAAAGGTGCTCTGGCTGTCTCTCTTTCGAGTTGAGAAAGCGAGAACAGAGGGATGAAATAAGGCGTCTTAGACGACTCTGCAGGCAAGTGGAAGATTCAGGGTGAGAGTCCAGGTGACCTTCAAAAGAGTCTGTGTTCTCTGCTATTGCATTTGCTACTTTTTGACGAGCCTTACATATGAACTAAGATAAATTAACATAAAACAAAATAAAATTAACACTTTGTGTCTTTATGTCAAGTTTAAAAAAAATTAACTGTCAGTTGACTGTACCTCGCCCTAGAAATGAAATGGGTTTTTTTGTTTGTTTGTTTTGTTTTTTGAGACAAGGTCTCACTATGTAGCCCAGGCTGGCCTCAAACTCGGGGCGATCCTCCTGCATCAGTCTCCCGAGCGCTGGGATTACAGGCGTGCACCACCATGCCCAGTTTAGAAATGAAATGTTGATCAGAAATATAGAAGCAAAATTTTTGAACAGTACAAAAACATAGACAAATTCACCACATCTAACTCTTCTTTATGGTAAATATTAATGCAAAAAACTATGATTAAGGAAATAAATTTTTCTCCAAAATATAGGAAGTAATAAAATATGTTTTCGAATTTCTTAGGTTCTGTATAGAAAGACTTCACCATGTCTAATAACCAGAAGATTCTATTTTTGGTAATATAGCTCTCTAACATACTGTTCCAATCACTATCTTTAATACTATTACACATTATTAAAATGCTTTCAAATCTTGGGGAAACTGTCTTGCTACTTTTGCTTAAAGAAATGTTTGAATTACTGAACAATCGTGTGCTTGTTGTCTCTAAAAATGCCAGCACATTTTGCAGTTACTCCTCTTTTGTATTGTTGGTTTAGCTTTCCTTAAGCATATTTTTGATGTAGTTAAAATATTAGGAGTGTTCTATGAATTATTTGTTTAGCTCTTGAAAACATTTAACAACTAACTTTGAAGTTCCAACAGTTATTCATGAAGATAAAAGTAAAATTTATTTCTGCTCAGTGTAAGTCTGCTAATCAGAAAATCTAATAATAATGTAATAAACTATTTTTCTTTCTGCTGTATCTGGACATTTCAAGATGGGTAAATAAATTGGGGTTTAGGGTGGGAGAAGAAATATATACATTTCTTTTCAAATCATCTATATTGGAAGTTCTTCTTCAATATAAAAGTATAATTTAAAAGGTGTGTAGTAAGTGAATGGAAATTTCATTAGGACTAGCCTAACAGAAGAAACCCAAAAGACAATTGAAACACAAATACCCCTGCATTCTTGTGTTTAGAGCTCTATTCCAATGTAGAGAACATGGAACTTCATCAGAAACAAATATCAGAGAGGCAGATAGAGAGGCAGTTTGATCCATACACAAGGAGAGCAACGTGTCTACTGGAATGTTCGTTCCATCTTCCTGTTCCCAACCATCCATGACACTTAATGTCCTGTTATTGTCACATGATGATCGAAAAGATGCTTTAATTTTTTTCACCCAGATAATTCTGCCAAAGCTCCTCTTGCTCTAAAAGGCTTTACAGAGAGAAAAGGGGGAAACGTTTACATTTAAAAATGTGAGATCAGAGTTCTAACGTGTAATTCTCACATCTGGGGATTTTTAAAACAGAATCCTTCTCCTATTTCCCAGACAAAAAGAGGCAAATGGAGCATAGGATGCAGAGGTGGGGCAAAGAGAAGGCGAACAAAATTAAGCTAAAAGAAATTCAAGTAACCCCTGTGAACTACAGATAATAAATCCAGTCGGATCTGGGAGAGAGCCAATGACTTTGGGATCGGCAACAGGCTCACCTCCATTCTGCAAGTGCCTGTGTCTTCAAAGGTGAACGTCACCCAGCGCCTGTTCATAAGGGGCTGTCTTGTACCACAGAAGATGAGCAAACCATTTAATACAATAGGCGAGCAAAGTTCAGACTGAGCAGGAGGAAAGGGCCAGGAAGAGCGCCTGCCGTTCTAGGCAGAGGGGAGATGGAGGCTGAGGCCTCTAGGAAAGGGAGGCATGTGAGGACAGGAGGAGGGATGAAGCCGCGGACAGAAGAGCTTGCCCATGAGCAAGCAAGTGGGATTCAACTGGGCGGACAGACGGGGTGGATAACGACGGCCTCTCTTGGCCAAACTGAGAAGTTTGTATTTACTTTTACTCACAGATTTTAGAATTTTTTTTTTTTTTTTACATTTAAGAAGTTCTTAGAATTCTAAAGAATTCATGCAATGTAGTAACTCAGAAATTAGACAAAATTGCAGCATTAGTCTCACTAACTTGAACTGAAATTTATCATTTTGATAATATAAATACAGAAAAGGAACACAGTGGAATTAATAGTAAACTATAGCTTCATTACTTAGAAAAATTTAAAAATTTTTGATTTTACTTTAAAGTTCTTACATTTATTTTGAAATATCACGAACAATCATAAGTAATTTGAAATTATGAGATTCAAGAGACTGTTGCAAGATCTTATTTAATATGCCAAAAAAGAAACTACCTGTTATCATATCACAAATCATTATTCTTCATATTATGACAGCTACATTTAAAGATATGTATATCTTGACAATTTTATTTCAACATTTTATTGTGTAGTCTGACAAATTTCCTTTACGCATTTAAGGATCCACAGGCTTTGCCAGAATGCCAAATGTATACATGAGGCACAAAACATTAAGACCCCTCATGCGAAACCGTATTTGTTGTTGATTTTGTAGAAAAAGAAGAAATTAAGGAGGAAGGAGGAAGAAAAGTCTCACAGAAACAGCAGAGACGAGAGACTGAGGACCAACATGCTTGACGGCTGTAGCTTTCTAAAAGAAGTTCAAGTTTGAGGCTATTCATCCTCCCTGCAGCGACCATCAGGGCTGACCCATCCCGACGCCTCCCCGAGGAGTCCCGACACTCACTCCCGGGCCAGCCATCAGCCCGGGACCCTCATCCCCAGACTCTGGACAGTCCCCCTCCAGCTCCACCCACTTAATGCCTCGCCCTCTTCTGCCAAGTCCCCCGGAACATCACCAGCAAACCCCTGTGACTGCACCGTTTGCTCCCCGTGTTTCTTTAGCCACTTGCTCTGATTAACACCAGATCCTCCCCCGGGACAGCTATTTCTCCACCAGTCAGGCGGAGCTTTCTAAGGGTGGCGGCTTCCTCACTCTTAACCCCCATGTGAGACGATGGTCTCACTGATTCTTTTGCCTCTCAGAGCCTAATTTTCCTTCTCTCCAGACCCACCTATTCGATAAAATAAACATGTAATAATACAAATAAAAGCGTAATCACTTTGAAGTTCATGTGATCGTAACCACACCTCCTGCTACTCCCCCCTTTCAGTCATCTCTATCATCCTTTGCTTTCCCTCCTTGTCACTGGGGATTTCTTTGTATTATTACCCTTCTCGTCACAAAGATGATTCTTCCACCACCACGTGCCTGGTCAAGGCCCTGCCCGGTGCTGTTCCCGTGGCCTGGTTCTTCAGCCGAACTCAGCCACCCCTCTGACGCTGGCTCTCTAGGTCTGCAGTCCAGCGTGGCACCCGCTCACCACAGCAGGTTACAGAGCCTGCAATGGGTCTACTGGTCCTTTTATTTGGGTGTGTCTGTCACCAGGTGTCATGTCCCTAGAAAATCTTTTCCTAATCTCCCTACTCTCCATGCCAACCTATTTACTCCCCTGTCTCCCTAAGAGATGGACATATTGTGTTGTGTTTATGATGGAAGATATTACACAGACGTCAGAGTTAATAATAAGAGCATTACGTGGTGCTTATTGCCTGTCAATCACACTAGTGATCTTCCACAAAAATCAACTAAATTTTATAATTGAAGACATCAAGAAACATGCCTACCATCACACACGCAAAGCCTCGAAGCCGGATATGCTGCTAATTTGCTGTTCTACATTTACCAGCAAATAAGCTTTAGGTACAAGTAACATGCTTGAATCTAAAAACAACATTGAATAAAACAACAGAAAACACAAAAAAGCAATACTGCAGACGGCAGTGTACTACTGTCTACCAATTTTGTATAGCTCAAAAATACCAACACTAATAAAGAGAACATTTCATGTAGGACACAGTAGTTGTGCAGAATAAGCACCAAGGAAGGGTAAAGAGGAGGTCTAGGGCGGCGACGACTGTGGAAAACAGAAGGGCGGAAGGGCACAGGGAGAAGACCCGGCAGCCACCCCTGCACCGGGACTGGGATGTCCTCATTGTCGAGTTAGGTGGTGGTTCTGCAGGGTTTTGCCATGTTACTATATATTCTAACGTATTTATGTTATTTATATCCATTTCTGTATCAAATTCTAAAAGACATTAAAACTAAGAAATAATAGTAAAAAAAAAAAAATGAAGAAAATGGACCTGCATTTTCCAGGTGCTTGATTTGAGGAGGAGTCATGTGGCATCACTAGGTAGATATCCTTAAGGGTGTGTGTGTGTGTGTGTGTGTGTGTGTGTGTGTGTAAAGGAGGGTCTGGATCCTGCCTATAGTTTGGTGGGCTACAGTCTGGTTTTTATTTGTGGTGATTATGCCTCTTAGGGCATATCCGGGTTGTCTAGAGACATTTTTTAAATTGTCACAAATGTAGGGAGGATTGTTATGCTATTGGCATCATTTTGATAAGACCAAGGATGCAGCTAAATGTCCTAAAGCTCGAGGACCTTGACTAAGATGTGTCTGAAATGTCACAGACACTATCTCCGGGCCGAGCGAGCACGCAGGGTCAGAGAAAGCCAAGCAGGAGAGGTGAAAAAGTACTGGCTGCCCATTGATCAGGACAGCAAGGTCCAGATGAGACGGGATGCGAGCTGGGCAAAGGAGACACAGAGCATCTGTGGAGCCTGGAGACCACCAGAAAGCCCAGGAATCTAGCCTGCCTCCGCCCACACCCTGAAACGGCAACACCTGGGTGGTGGACCTCGCTGCAGCTCTGCTGGAGTAGTGACCAGACACAGGAGGCCCGCTGAGGGCTTCACTCTGGTCACTCCAGAGAAACAGGACAAGTGCGGAGCAGGAGACATGGCTGGTGAGTTCCTCTGATCAGGGCCTCTCCCGGGACCAGGCCCTGTGTGGGTCCTATGCAGTGCCGACGTTTGTAAGTTTGACTGAACTGTTTGCTTCCAAAGCCCCCCAGCAACTGCGTAAGTCATGGGTTGCCCAAAATGAGAATCCACCCTCCCGTGCAGGCAAGTTTCTCAGTGTAAGCGTTTCTACTGCTACCTTCCCTGGCGTCCCTGCTAGCAACACCCTGATTCTCAGTGGCCCCTCCTCCGGCTCCTTGGCTCCTGGAGAGTCTGCTCACACCACCTCCTCACACTCCCTCTCCTGGCTTAGACAGTTGTCACAGGCCATCTTGCCACAAAAGCCTGAGGGTACAATTAGGCCAAAGCAATAAGCTAGAATAAACAGGTGATTCAGTATAGCCCACTCTGAAGAGGAATCACATGAGAGCTGGACACAGCTGTCTGTTGGTCTCACTGTGCACACAGAAGTAGCTCACAATGACTGTTAGGAGAACTTGTGACCATGAGGTCCCTGGGGAGGCAGGCTCTAAACATGGACTCCAGGATAGTCCAAGGATAGCAGTTTAAGAACCATACTTAATGTAAAGATTCTTAATCTTTTGGGATGACAGATCCCTTTCATATACTGAGAATTTTCATTAAGGAATTGGTCTATGGCCACCTTACATATAAGCTCCAGCTTAGATCTGCCTTCACAGAAAAGTCAGAGTATTGTAGATTATATCAGAGAGGAAGATGGATGGGAAGGGAAGGGGAGGGAAGGGAAGAGGACAGGACAGTCAGCAAGAGCTGAAATGAGAAAGACATCATCCAGGTGTGGAAGAATCACCCACCGAATCTGACTGGAAGCAGGTCCTGTGGTGTGTGCACACACATGCATGCATGCATATGCACAAGCGTGCAAAGACAGAACAATCACTACACATGTGTTTGAAGTCAAAAGAGAACTATGGACAAAATAAAATCTAAGGTGTTAAAGAAAGTAAAGACTTATGGTGGAATACAATATTTGCTTCTACTCTATTCTGCAAACAATAATATGATAGTAAGAGGACTAAAAAGGTATGATTCCCCAGAAGACAAATAAGAATGGCGGATACAAGCCAAAGAAATATCAGCAACATTTTAGGAACTCTAAAACATATGGACCAGTGTTGACTGATTTTTACACACCAGACAAGGAGAAATCTAATGTCCTGCAAGGCAAGAGTAGGCATCAAGCATGTTGATTCATGAAATAGAATTTCGGACAAGTGAGAGTCTAGAAAGCGAGAAGGCGTGTGTCTGGCTGAAGTCTGGAGAAACACTTCAGGGATGTTTAATGTCAGCAGAGCCACACAGTGCGGGTGGGAGGAGTCTGACTTCAGTGAGTCCCAAGAAGAGTTAAGAGGAGAATGTGGAAAGGAAAAATGTCAGCGAGATCATGAGCATTTTCCAGAGCTGAGGTCAGGGACCCCTCATGTCCCGCTACAAGGTATGAAAATGTCTGATGCTGACAGAAACACAAGAATGCTGTAAAGCATGCACATTAAGGGGGCTTCTAAATACACGGGCTGAGGAGTAAGGTGGCAAGAAACAGGTTCCCTACAAAACTGCAATCAGGATGGCATCACAATTCTCAGCAGCTAAAAGTTTGAAAACGATGGAGAAATATTTTGCAAAATTCTGAGGCAAAAGATGTTTAACCTGGAATTTTATATCCACATATAAATTATGTGTGAAATCCGAATAAAAATGTGCAAACATACAAAACTCAAAATATGACATTGGATCCTCCTTCAAAAAGCTAGGAGAAGATGTGCTTCAGCCAAACATCAGACTACACACAGAAAACTGGGGACCCTGGAAACAGGTTCCATGCAGGTGGGAAGAGGGAGGGTGCCCGGGTGACACGGGATCTCTGCTCCAGGAGGACGGGAAGACACACTGCACGTACGGAAAGACACGTGAAGAGCCCAGTCAAAAGGCTGGCCAAAAATTAGTGAAGCTAACATAAATACCCAAGAAGTTGGAAAAAGGAATAACTTTTAATTTCAGGAGAATCAAGAAAATTGCAGAAAGAAACAGGCGGAAAGAGGGAAGGAAAGAAACAACGGGATAAACTTACACGGCGTAGCTGGGTAGAGAATACTATTTTCCTAATTACAATACCACAAGGCACAATTGTTATTTAACCAAAAATATTGGAATAACTGTGTTTGGAAGACGGAGGGCGGATAACTAGAAGACTTGCTAAGTGTGGTGCAGAGATACTGAGTGAGAGAAGAAAGGAGAATCTTCCTCTCCTTAAAGCTGACAGATACTGCCTAATACCAGAAACACCAACAAAGAGCAGCACGCAGATGTCGGCTTTGGGGCGGGTGCTGGGATGGACCCCAGTGCGCAGTACTGAACACACACTCTGCCTCTGCGCTGCACGCCGAGCCCAGGACATGCATCTTACACAGAAGAATCGGAAGAAACTGCACAAGTTTGAGATTATTTCCTCTAGGGATTAGGCACTGGGAAGGATCAAAAGCCATTGCTTTTGTTATAATTGTTTTGTTTTAAAGACTTCAGAAAATATGGACAGAGCCTATTTTGATGAATACAATATGAAAGTCAACTATAAAGAAAGCAGATTACATCATACATGCATCTATGCCAAAAATTGTGTTCTAAATATTTCTTCGTGTTTCACGTAAAATTGACACGGGTCTAAAAAAAAAAAATCTAACCCAGCAGCATTAAGAACTGTTTTGTCCTTTCCACAGTTAACTCTTTCCAAAATACAGTTTTGGGCTCTTGCTTGTTGTAACACAATACATCCATCCACTGGGCTCGGGCCAGTTCATCTGAAATAGTGCTGCTACCCACAGAAGGACACGAGGCAGCCACACTAAGGTCACACAGCTATGTTTCTTCAGCTGGGATGTTAGAGCGATAAATCCCAGAGGAGCTGCTGGTCATCCAACCTGGACAGACCAGGCCCAGGCTGATGGGTGTGGTGATGAAGGCCAGCAAGTGATAAGAGCGTCCAGTCCCCGAACAGGAGCTTCTGGGAATCTGGGTGTCGGTGGGGTGCTAGAAAAGTTCCTACATGGCGATTTATAGGCTTTTCCCACAATGCTCTCCTTCTCGGTGAATAATTTATTTCAATGAAGTAATCACTCGAAATTTTAAAGCAGTCAACACGACAGAAAAAATAAACCTAGCAACATCCTCAAAATCCCCCCTTCCTCCTGAAACAGTCTGATGTTTCAGTACCTCTCTGTAGCCGTCACTGATGCGATCCAGGCTGAGGGAGTACACGAGGTCCCTGCCCCCCACAAAGAGCCGTTCTTGGTATTCGTCCAGCAGCATGGAATGGAGATCAAGGGATCCACGAGGGCTGTGAAATATTGACGTTCTGTTCAGATCCAAGAGCTCTGCAATGCAAAGGGATACGGACACTAAACACATGGGAAAACGCAAACACCTTTGCACAGCTTCGCCGTGGCTCTGTGTTCACCCCTGTTGGAACATTCATCTCCTCCTAAACATGAGGGCTTTGCACTGTGTTAGTCAACAGAGACCAGAAAAGGAGAGCCCTCCCTCAGTATCCATCGGGAAGTGGTTCTACCACAACCCACCACCCCAAAGCAAAATCCAAGGACACTCAAGTCATTTATATAAAACGGCACAGTTTTGGCACATTCTTCTTGATCCTAACCTCAGTCATCATTAGGTTATTATAATACCCAACACAGAGTGTATGCTATATAAATAGTTGCGATGCCATTTCGTTAGAGAATAATGACAAGAAAAAGTCTTTACATGTTCAGCACACACACAATTTATTTTAAAATTTACAATCTGCAGTTGATAGAATTTGTGGAGCTGGACGCAGAACGCCAGCTGTGTAGTACACTGGCAATGCATTTTAATGTACACAAATTATTTTATGAACTTATGAATTTAAAAGCTCAAATCCAATTCAATACATAATGTAAGTATTCTGTTTTTAAATACAGAAAAAATTATCCTTGATCATCTTTAATGTGCAGTGCTTTGTGGAAAAGTCATTCTACAATTTTTGTATGTAAACATAATGCCTTATCTACATTAAATACTCCCAAAGTGTGTCCATTTAATTGGAAATGATCACCAGCTCAGAAAAATTATGCTCTTACTTGATACTGCTGTTGAAATTCTCATCCAAAAATCAAACTGGATGACTCGGGAAACTCTCAAAGTTGTCTATGAGACGAGATATTAATGTAACATCTGTACAGTGGGCATCACCGATAAAACTAGTGGGGATCTGTGTTTTACCATTGTGATTTTGGCTGATGTCCATGCATTCGCATCTAAGTCAGGAACTGCAAACTCTATGTTTTAGCTACACAAATTTAATTTTAAGAAATCAGAATTTCACAGATCTCTCATGTGCACATATTTATTTGCTGAAGGTATTTAACTGCATATGGCAACTCCGTACTTACGTTTGGTTAAAGGATCTACAAGAATTTTTGGAATTGAGATGGAATAAAACTTTCAAGATTAGACTCTGAATGCTGCAGAATTCCTGCAGATGCACTTAGAAATCATAAATTAGAGACAACTTTCTTTTCCAACGGTCAGTGACCAATGGGTCTGATAGAGAATGTGGAGTCTTATTGACCAGGACACTAAAACTCAGGTAAATAAAAGAAGCACAACAAATTTAAAGTATTTTGCCCACTCTTCCACTTTCTGTTTCTGAAAAAGAAAATATAAAGTTTCTTTAACCCCTCTATTAAAAATATACTACTTGTCTATGTCTCTATTTTGCAAATGTTGATGTCCCAAATTATAGAGTGACAATAACTCTGAATACTTATTTTAAAATGAACAATACTTTAAAATTAAAGTATCTCTTACAGGAGCAAAAACTTGTGATATTCGTCTGTTTGACTATTTACCTGAACAGTCTGAGAACAAGCTTGGAGGTGGAATGAAAAGAGTAATAGGTGCTTCATCTGGAGATGAAGAAAGTAGGAATTAAAGAATTTAGAGATCCTTGAGCTGAGAAGACAAAAAAACTTCCCATTTAATAATTTGGTTAAGGTAAAATAATATTGTTGCCCTTATTAAGTATTCATATACAGAAGAAACCACATTTTGGGATCCAGCACGTAACTAAAATACAGATCAAAGCTATGTGTGGCCATCACACCTGCCTTTATAAAAATTTATGATTCTGTAGCTGTGCTGTAAGTGGATTCTCTCATACATGCTTCCCCAGTTACTGTGATAGTTTATTAAAATTTCCCAGGTTTATGCACAATGAAACATTATTTGAATGGGTACAACTGATCAAAGCATGGCCACTCATTAGCTAAAATGAACATGTTTCTACATTATAGACCTGTCAGAAACATTAGAGCACAAAGCTTAGGAGACTAAGTTTGTTGGAAAATAAATTTATGAAAGGATCACAATATGAAGTCCCTACTCTTAAGTATTACTAGAATGAAATAATCTAATCCAATGCTATTTTTTTTTAAAGTTTGAATTGAAATGAGAGCCAGGTCAAGGAGCAAAGGAGCTACTTTATGAGTTAACATAGATGGTCAAGGGAGGGATGACCTTGCTTGCTTTCTGAGGAGATCCTTGGTTATTATCTCCAAATACCCACAGCAAGACAGACAGCAACCTCTATTTGCTGTTGTTAATTCCCAATTTGTGCTAAACTTATTATATTTCTAATGTTTTAAAAGTGGTAGTTTTTATTTCTTTGTTAATAATAGAAATCATTGAATCATCAGTCTTATTTTGTTTTGATCTGTTAACTTCTCTTCTGACCCATCCCGCCTGTCCACAGCCGAGTCTATCCTAACAGATTATAAAACTGCACCATATTCCTGCAAATACATAAATCGGGGAAAGCCAAAGGAAATAATGGAGATGTGCATTATTAGACTAATGCAAATTTTGTAAATGTTCATTTTTATGGCCTTTCCATTTTCTTCCAGAAAGCAAGCTACCCCAGTGTAACACTTTAAATTAGCACTGTCTTATTTTATTTTAAATTTTATTTTAGTGGTACATTTTAGATATACATAATGAAAACATTCATCATAGGGAATTTGTACCTGTACATGATACATTTTGCTGCTGATTTTTCAACACCTCCTCCTTATTTACAAAAGCTTTGTTTCCATTTTTTTCCTTGTCCCTTCAGTTCTTCCCCCCTCCCTTGTTCTTCTTCCCATTTGAACAATTTCTTCCCTTTCTCAATAGAATACATTTTAGTCCTATTTATACTTCCAGTTTCTCACACCAGAGAAACACATTGTCTTTTATTTTAAAACTTCAGTGCCCAGAAATTTAATGATGATCTTATAGGAATATACATTACGAGAAATCACTCAAATTACTTATAAAAACATGAAAAGTAAAGTAAAACACATGTGTATATCATGATCAAAAGTGCTACAGACTAAGAACCCAGAGGCCAAGTTCCAGGCTGGCCTTTGAGGTGGGCAACCCCTAGCCATCTCTTAAGGCTGCTGATGGGATTCCTCACGTGTCAGTCTCCCCTCCACCATTAACATTCTTAAATCCTTGCCTGAATTGCATTGTTCAGATGAAGGTGATAAAACACTACAAAAATAAACAACAAAAAAGCCAACATATGCTTGACACGGAGCAAGTCTAACTGTCACATTTCCTAGATCTAAGCTTGCCTAAACGGAAGTGTTTCAACAATTCATTTACAACTTTTCACATACACTGGTAATTAGCAGGTGAGATAACCTGTCTGTGGTGGTTGCTGGTGTCAGGAATTTGGGGATTAGGCCTGATTCACTCACAGGGCCTCAGGAAACTGCTGCAGAAATGCCTTGAGATTCATACAGCTAGCTGGTCACCAGCACAGGCCTCAGGGAACAGGGCAGGAAGTTTTGTTTGTGAAGATATTTCCTAGAAGAATCCCTAACATGATACTGTAAGCTTGAAAACTCAGGGGAGGACAGGAATGTAGGTCAGGGGCAGAGCGTCTGCCTGGCGGGCAGAGGAGGCCCCGGGTTCAACCCCAAGCATGGCTAAAACCAAAAAAGAAAAGGGACAGCAGCAACAGCAAACCCGAGGAGCCCGGTGCGGCTCTCTCTACACATTTTTACAGTCTGGGGGGACACGGTGCCCGGATGCCTGTGTCAGCCCTGAGCCCTGAGCAACGCCGCCCGGCCGGTCAGAGGGCACGAACTCAGCAGCCCAGCGCTCGCTCGGAGGGCCCAGGGCGACAGCGTGGTCTCCTCCACTTTCACAGGATACACCCTGTCATGCTTTTAATTTTCTCCAAGTCCTAACTGTCCTTCCTGACTGTCATTCTCTGTCATGCTTGATGTCGTCGGAAAAAGGTATTCATTACAGGTATCTGTGCTTCAGACATACATGTGGAAAAATGAACAGACAGCCATTCTATAAAGAGAACTTTAAAAAAGGGAAGTGCATATTTATTACTTTTATTATTTATTCAATATTAACATTATTGTTCTTTATTTCCTTAATTATTTGACTTGCTTATTTCCAAAAAGAATCTGAAATTACTTTCACAAATACCCATGTTTGAATCCATGTATTTCTACAGTAGTGAGAGTAGGAAAAACAGCAGACGGTAAGTGGGCTAGAATAAACTTAAATGGTTAGCCAGCCCCTCGTATTCGATAAGCTTTTAAAATCAATTCCCAGATTGACCTGAAACCAAGAGCAATAACCAGTATAACGTAAACAAAGTATAACAACACAGTAGCAGCTGCCTGGGGACTTTGTCTGGTATTGAAGACCTAGACATTCCTCCTGAGCTGAGAAGTACCACGGTGGACCCCCCACACCACTAAGAGTAAGGTGTCCTGTTCCCTGCCTCTTCTTAAAGTGACGTCCTTACCAGACGCCGAACGAGGTCCTATCCAAATGGACAGAAAGACTATGCGTCAGGGCACTGATGACTGCAGCGAGCAGAGTTCAAATTAGGCTCATGCAAATCCATGGCCAGAAAGTCAGGCTGCACAGGAAGCAGAAAACTAACAAGGCCAGAGACACTGTCCTCTCAGGAGGTGCTCGGCCTTCGCCTCGTGCTGGGCTCAACGCCTCTGCTTCTCCGTCCTGACCCCGGAGGTTTCTTCCTCAGCTTGCGCCCAGGCAGGTACGCCTGTGGGCCTCTAGTCCACATGACCTTCTGGCTCTCACCACTCCATGCCAGCCTCTTAATGCAGACTCTAGAGAAAAGAATGTAACTGCCCTGGAGGTGTTTACAGTTCACGGTTTGCTGGCTTCTACACGGGCTGCTTGGTGACCGATGACTCATCGGTGGTGAAACGTGGAAGCTGTGTGGTTGACGGCGGGCCCCTATATCCAGTCTGCCTTTATTCATGAGTAAATTCATAATAACACATTTGTTGCAATCTGTATTTCTAGAAATCTGGGTCAGCTGACCTGCTGTTTGTAGATGCTCAATAGTCTTATTATATGTTAGGAAGAGTCTGCCAAAAGTGAAACTTTATTGATTCGTTGATCTGAACCATCCTCCTCCAATAACTAGATGTCAGGGTCCTCCACACTAACAAGGAGGAAATAAAAATACTCCCATCCCAGTCTCCTCTCCTTCATCTCCGGAAGTGGAGATGCGTTGTGTGTAAAAAGCATATTCCAAACATGCGATCAATTAGTAAGATGAAAGAGTAAATTGTGGTAAGTAACAGAATTTGATCACTCAAAAGAAACAGAAATATAATTACCAGGGAAAATCTAAGCAAAGTACTTACAGGTAACATATAGAAGGAAACAAATTAATGTTGAAAAACTATTTTAAAGAAAGGAAAATCATTATTTGTGCTCTATAAACAGCATGTCAGCAAAGGAAACACTAAAGAATTCATAGAAAAAAATAATGCAACTTTCTTAAGCATTTCAAGAAGTTACTATGAAATATCAAGTAAATAGTGAAAATGGGACACAGAATACATAGAATATTACTATTAGAACTTTTCTATAGGTCAGTGTAACTTTTGTTACATAATACAAATTTTCTGGAATGTAAACTGGTACAACTACTATTGAAATCAGTGTGGAAATTTCTCACACAAGTTAAAATAAGAATTAAAAAAAAAAAAAAGAATTCCATTTGACCCATCTATCTCCCTTCTAAGTATTTTCCCAGAAGAGTTAAAGTCATTATATTACAGGGATACATGCATATGTAGCGTATAGCAGCAGAATTTGTATTAGCTAGATCTTGGAAACAGCATATATATCTATCAATGATGAATGGATAAGGAAAATGTGTTATTTATACACAGTGGAGTACTAATCTGCCATAAAGAAAACTAAACAAGACTTTTGTAGGTAAATGGATGCAACTTGAGAACATGTCAAGTGAAGTAAGTCGGTGAAATAAACTTAAATATCACATGGTTTCTCTTATAAGAAAAACTCAAAATATATGCATATATAAATAAAGAGCAAAATAGAAAATAGAGAAATAGAAGTAGGGAGAAGTTCAAATAATTCCCTAAATTCTCTATTCTGTTGTTTCAAAACTATTTCAACAAATACACTAACTTGTTTCATTTATACTATTATTTCTCTTAGTTCATTGAAAAGGAGGTTTTGTGTTAGTATCTGTCTGTTTCTTCTTTGTAAGAAAGTCTTTTTTTGTCTGTGACTTCTACTCTAAATAAGGTTTTGGACATTTTTTTAAGATTGTGGTACACAGTGAATTAACTAATATTATTCACTAATTATTTTGTTAGAAAATTTTATTTTTTCATGAAAGTAAGAAGAGTGCTATTTTGTATTTTCTTTATTAATATCTACTTGTAGTACATTACAATAAAAAAATTTAAAAATTCACCACGAACATGGATTACTTTATTAAAAAGAAAATTGTCTTAAAAATAAAAGGGGGACGAATGAAAAATGCCTCTTTTCATGCAGTTCAAGTTCCTCCTGCATCTGGATACTGCGCTGCTGGCCTAATCGCAAGGTGGTAGTAACAGCAACTAACTGAGCAGATTTGTGTCACACGTTACCTGGGAGTAGACGTTATTGGCTCATCTGATCGCTGTGGAACCTCCTCAGAAACATACTATCCTCATTTTCTTTACATAAAAAAGAGAAGATTTTACAGATTCAGCGCGCAGCGAAGGAACGTTATCTGGCCCGCGTCGCGCCAGCACTGGAGGCGGGAAATCCACCAAGAGCTCTGCAGGAAACCGCCATGAGACGAAGCATCCGGCACCACCACGAACTCACAGGGCCTTGTCGTTGCTGCGTCTGGTCCCAGAGTCACAGATCAAAAAGACCGTCTGACTTATGACAAGCTTGTTCCTTATCAATGATGACTGTAATCTACAGCGTGTGCACCTACAAGCAACTAAGAGAAGCTTCATCTGTGAGAGGACTACTGTGTGTCAGACTGAACCCATTTTTGCACAGGCTTGTATAAAAAAAGTAGAATGGGAAGTTCTTCCAGTATTTGGTAATTTGGGGTGATATCATTCAAAGTTATTAAACCGCAACATCAACAGGAAAATTCAGTTTAATAGCAATTTTAATTTTACTTACCCTTAGTTTGTATTGTACAAAGTCTCAAGCTGTTATAATTTATCAGTTGTGACATTTTTAGATTTATATATCTTACTTCTGAGAAAACTGTGATGTTTTCATCCAATTTGCGAGAATTTCAAAGTCCATCGGAGGTACTTTGGTGCTAACCAGAGTTAAAAGGAAGGCAACACGACCCCTTCCACAGTCCTGAAGAATGTTACCTGCGTGTAGCTCTCAGAGCCGGGACTTACGCCATATCAATGACCTGAGCTCCAACCCTCGCCCGTGGCCTTGGCTCATTTACCCGCTACTGGCTGGCTGCTTTATCCCTCTGCGCCGCTGCAAGCTGTTCAGATGAAAGAAACAGAAAATATACAGGAAGGAGGACAAAAGAAACTCTAATCCTAGGTAATCTCTAGAAAACGCAGGGCAAGTAATGCACAGTGTTGACTCATTCAAAAGAAGAGAGAGCATCTTGGTTCTTCCTACTCTAAAAATAACATGAATGACTTGCAGAGCGAAAGGACAAAGAAACAAGATGAAACTGAAATGCACCAACTTAGAGTTCATCCGGAGATTTCCTAAAGAGGGAGCTCATTATTATAGCTAAGCCGCATGCTAATTATCAGCTGTCAAAGAAGATACACTCTGAGGATTTAGTCATTTCCTCTCGGGCCTTTCTCTGTAACTGCAAGGCAGAATCTTAAAACTCACTGCCACCAGCGCATTAGAGACAGTTCTCCACAATCTGTCACAGTGTGTTTAAATTCCACACTCCTCTGTGTAAGATGGTGGGGAGAGAACCTGTTTTCCAACTCAAGCCAAAAGAAGATTTCCAAGGGAGGGGTGTCTCCTTCTTCCCTGTACACTTCTTGTCACAGTGTCACCAGCCAAGTAAGGCTTTCATAACCCAGACTGTAACAAAACCCATCAGTATTTTCTGAATCGATTACTTTATTCAACTGAAAAAATTCGAATTGCATAGTTAAGTGTTATTAATAAAAATGAAATATGGAAAGAGCCATTGGAAATTTTCTTCAATTTCTTAGTGCTTAAAAAGGAAACATGGGGTTGGGGATTTAGCTCTGTGGTTAGAGAGCTCGCCTGACAAGTACAAGTCCCTGAGTTCAAGCCCCAGCACCAAAAAAAAAAAAAAAAAGAAAAAAAAAGGAAACATGTTTCTTGCAACCTGCTTTTATGATTCTGGCAGATCTGACCAATGATCAATATGGTTTGTAATAATGCTGAACCAGATGGGCAAAAAAAACCCAAAACAAAGGAAGGATTTTGAGGTTGGGATGGAGCTTAGTGACAGTGTTTGCCTAGCCCTGGGAGCCACCTCCAAGAATGGCAAAACAAAACCAGAAACAATTAACTTTTTAAAAAGTGTAAAATGAGATGTAGCCTTTCGTGCATTCCTTGAGGATTTAGATATGTACAATAGGTACTGTAGTGCCCCAAGATTTTCAATACGAAAGCACTTTCATTGAAAGTAAAACAATTCAAATGTACAAAAAAAAAAAAGCCTAGATATTAAATGGTCTTTTCAATAAATCTTTGAATAAATTTCTTTAAAGAGAAAAACATAATTCCAAATTTTAAGATTCCTCATGTTCCTATCTTATGTAGATTACAGTATTCTGAATTCTACACAATATTCTGGTTTATTGGTCTCTGAAGTCCACTACAAACAAGAGGTCGCCTCAAGAAAAGCTTGTACAGAACCATTGTCTATCTATGCACTGTACATGTGTGCATGTCTTTCAATAATTTCACTGAAGAAAGTCATAGAATAGAATGTAATTCACCCTAAAAGACAGTGAGTTAAAATTTTATTTGTGATTGCCTTGCAATGCTTAATGATGGATGTCTTTATCTCCCTGGAGAACCCGGCGCAAGACCGATGTGAACAGTGAGCTCGCTGAGCTGATGGGGGCTGGCGCTCTGCACTCTGGCATGGGAGTCCTGCCTCCAAAACTCTCTGGGACCAGTAAACTATGTTGCTCTACACGCAACAGGAAGGGGCTCAAAGTTTTCAAGAGCAGTGAAAGTGACCAGATTTACATTACAAATACTAATTGGTTTTTGATGCGCATAACGGCCAGGAGGGGGCAAGAGAGGATGAAAGGACGTTTGAAGACACTCTTCAAATGGTGGCAGCAAAGCTGAGTACATTGTGGAAACAGAAACTGAAAGACTTAAGTGGAAGAAGGTTAGGTAACAAGTTTTGCACAAGAAGGTTAACTTTTTACAAAGTTTTTTTGGGGTTGGAATAGCAGGCAGTAACTTGGGGGAAAAAATTCAATATATATTAAACATCCACTATGTTTAGCACTGTATTTAGGGTTTCAGAAGAATACTAAAAATCAATATAATCCTATAAAAATAGCATAAATCAGAGAGTACTATCTCTCATTTTAGTTCTGCAAATTAATTTTAGTTGTTAAGATTTTTCAAAATTAGATACTTGGTAAAGTTGGGCACATTCACTTACAATTTTTTAAAGAAAACACTCTTTACAATTCAAACCCAGAAGAACATAAAGGTTGAGAATGAAGAATTCTTTCCCAGATGAGGGCTCTGCCTGTCCACTGCTCACTCCTTTGTCCTCAGTGGGCTAATTCTGTCCAGTTTCTGGGGCCGCCTTTCAGATTTATGCATGCCTCTGTAATAAATAATATGCTAGATCTTCATTAACTCCCAAGGTTTTCATGCACAAAAGGAATAATGAAAGAAGTCTTCTTGTATGCTTTGTTATTCTTGAATATCTTGGCAGCTTTTTTTGCCTCAAACTTCGGAGGTGTAGTTGTGTGGTATTCCCCTTTATAGATCACTGTGACAGGCACTTAAATTCCTTCAGTTTGGGCAATTTAAACAACACTGTGACTATGTACTTGAAGATATGTCAATTCATATATGTGTAAGTGTATTTGTAAATTAAATGTTTAGAACTGGAATTACTGGGCCGTAGATATAAGTATCTGTAATTATCATAAATATTGTGACATTTGCTTTCAAGGAATCGGATCAGTTTAAAATTCCTCTACCACATGCTGGGGTGACTTAACCATGGAGTGCAAAGCTGAGGATCTCTGCTGATCTGATTGGAAAAACATAAAGTTAGTTAAATTTCTCTTGTTGGTGAAATTAAGCCTCTTTTCTTGTATCTTGATGGTACTTTGGCTTTCTTTTTTGTGATCTTTCCCCTACGTCCATTGCCTGTTTGTCCACTGAATTCCATCTGACTTCCAGAATTTTCTAACTGCTTTTATGCTATGTAAAGTCACGGCTGAAAGATGAGGAAACGGGCCCTTAAATGCAGAAATTTGGGCTTTAACAATGCTAGAAAAGTGTGCTTGATGAGGTATGATTCTTTACCTCGGTAAATAGACTTGATACTTTTGTCTTCATTTGATCTCCTCTTTCCAAATGTTAATTCTTGGTTATCTGCAGTAATTAAACAGTATGGTAATTAGCACTTCCCAAAAATCGCTGTATTTCTAAACACACACACACACACACACACACACACACACACACACACACACGTTGTGAATGGAAAGCAGGCACAAGCACCCTCAGCCTTCCAGAGGCTCAACTTGGACATCGACTTACTCTTGAGCCCGCCGCCCAGCTGCTGAGTTAGACGATGGAAGATGGGGCCCGGGAGACGGGTGGAGAGGAGAGGAGGGAAAGGGGATGGAAAAGGCACCAAGATGTGTTATGTGTATGTACAACTCCACCCAAGGAATCCAAACCCTGCAGTTTGAAAAAAATAAAAAGGAGAGGAACAAGATCTTCCACATGGAGAAAAACTATCTCCCACAAAACCAACATTTAAACTGTAATGTAACTGGAGATGGAATATCAATTTCTGGACACTTTGTAAGAATTCCAGAATTCTGAGTAAAAAAATGTCTTACAACAGACATTTTTAAATATTCAGTTGACAAAAAAGTTAAGGAAGCCAAGACTATATATGAAATACTGTAATACTTGTCCGTAAAATGAGCCATTCAAGCTTAGAGGAAGAAAGAGAAAACAGCATCCACAGGCCCCACAAAATGCTCTCGGAATTAGGCAGTCAGCAGGCTGTAGATCTGACCATCATTCAAACATCTGCCTTTTAAAATATTTACATACAACTTATGAAATGGTTGATGGCAGCAGTGGCGAACCTTTTAGAGCTTTCAGTGATACGGCTTGCTGCGGTGTGCGTGCTGCGGTGTGCGTGCCGCAGGTCTGCCACCGCTGGTTTACGGTAAAATCCCTGATTGTACTTATTGTTCTTTAATGTTAGACATGTAAATGGGATTCATTTTACAGTAATATTTTAAAGGCCAGTTTTTCTGGATTATGCCATTTCACAGAGTATTAGCTCTCAATAATATTTTAAACTTCATAATAGACTACTTCTATTTTATAAATTTATATCATATTTTTATCTTAGAGTTAGGTTTAAATAAGTGAATAACTGGTTACTTCATCACTCATTCACATTAATATATCTATTTTATGATTCCTACTTCCCTTTTCTTAAACCACACCAACAGAAATTGCTTTTCACAGGGTCCTTTCTGACTTGTGAGCCAAGGCAACTAATGCATACATAATTGCAATTATTGTAATTAGCTCTTATTTAAATCATGCACACTTTGTAGTTTCATCTTAAGTCAGAAATGTTCTAGTCATAAAACTAATATGTTCTCTGCAGGCTGTATTTTAAATTAATTAAAGCCATGCTATGAAGCTGAATAAGTTTTTTATGTATTTATTTTGCATATGATCATCTTAATAAGGGGGTGATGCATGCAACTTATTAAAACATAGTATAATTTTCATGTTTTCATCAAAATTCTGTACCTTTCTCTAATAACAACTTTATTGACATTTGATCAAAAATATATTTTCTCTAATAAATAATCTCTCACATAACAATAACAAATGAACTACAATTGGAATCAACATTTTTGTCATTATATACTGGATCAAATATGTGATACTGGAAGTTCTCCAAAGTACTGTGACTCTCAAATTTTTTACTTCCCATCCTGACCTCCAAGTCCCGGCTTGTTCAGCAAGTGTACACCTGCTGTCTGTTCTCTAAGGTCTGACAGGCTTCTCAAAGTCAGCAAATACAGAGGAAGCTCTTCCTTTCCACTGACAAGTCAGCTCCTCTCTCATTTTTGTACCCAGGAAATACTTCATTATCTCTTAGCAAAAGCATAAAATTTGCCCTGGTTCCTCTTTTCCTCAATGCCATACCATCTACTCTTAAAATCACTGTGACAACCGCCTCTGCTCCTGTTTCTTCTCTCCAGGCCTCCTGGGACCAACAGCGATCATTTCGCTTCACAGTAGCCAAACTGATCTTCTCTTTAAAAATGCATACTGGGCCATGATGGTGCTCCCCTGCTTCAAACCCTCCCACTGCTTCCTGGTGCTCTTAGGTTAGAATTGTTAGAATCAGGGCTCACGTTCTGGCGCGACCTGCTACTGCCCCACCTTCTCCCATGCTCAGAGCTCAGGGACAGCCTCAGCTCTTGCCTCTTGTTTCTTCTTTCTGCCCCACTCAGTGGTTCCTGCAGCCCTCGGATCTGCCCCATGACACTGGCCCAGTCTAGGGAATCTGAAAGTCCCACTTGGCCCTCCAGGCTCCCCACTATTTCTACAGACTATGTTGCATGAATTCTCATTTTTGTTTTGCTTTACTTGTATATTTTCTCTCTCTTCTGACAAGAAATAAAGTCCACAAGGAAGCAAACTTTTCCATCTGGGACGTTATATCTCCATGACTTAGGCCAACGCATATGATTTATTTTGTACACACTGCCCAAAGATGTTTTAATTAAATAAACTCTTCTGAGTCTCAACTTCCCCGCTGTGAAATGAAGATGACGAAGTAGGAGATTTGGTGTAAGACTCTTGGAACTCACAGTACCTGATAGCTGATATGTATTGGTTTCTCTCTCCTTTCTTTGATACTGATCAACCGCCAGAGAAAGGCAATGAATGAAAATTTCCCTTGTAGACGCAGGCCATTCTTAATTACATTCTGTGGGGTAGACATGGCTATTCACAGGGCTCATCACGGTGGCTTAAAGTTCAATCAGAAATCTTGCAAATACATGATCATTACAGTCAGTGCAAACACCCACTATGTTTTTAAGTTAAAGACTCAATTTCCTACCAACAAGAGTCTGGATCGATTTTCTGTTCTTTCTCTTAAACCATACAGATCTCATCTTGCAAGAGAAAATTTGGTTTTCCATGTTTTTATTATCTATTTATTTATAAACTAAACTTGAAATAAATTATACAAAGCTATTTTTACTCTACTCTTGAAATTTAAATTCTAACTGCCAGGAAATCAATCAAAAATTCTTTACATTTGTTTTCATTTAAGTCTATTAAACTTTGGATTTTTATGGGTTTTCCAGTGCTTAGTTTGGTAGCTGTTTTGCAAGGATAGGGACAGAGCTGGCAGTTTCTGTGTATGTGTTTAGTTTAACAAGGTGCAAAAGCATCACAGATAAACAGCATTTGTAGTCTGCTGTCTTGACCTCTAATAAAGATACTCCATCTCATTCTTATGAAAATAAAGCCCTTCCTTAACTCATATAATTTAATTCTGCAAAAAATTCTAAGAAAAATTGCTTCCAGCTATACTACAAGTTTGCAATCTGACACAACAAATGTTGCTACCTTTAAAATTTAGTTTCCGATCCCCAGCTCCAAAAAAATTAGTTTCGAGGCTGAAGTTTTACTGTTAATTAATGCTGACTATGTAGAATTTGGGTACTTTCCCCATATTAACATTGCATTTTCCTCATGGTTTTAGAAATGGTGGGGTCATAACAGAATCTCAAATCCAGGAAGAAGGAAGGGTAACTACGATCTTTGTATATCCTGTTAATCAAACAGAAATTTAATCTACTCACCCACATTACAATGACAAAGAAAATGATATAGTCGGTAGATGCGTATCTGGATGTAAAGGGGAGGCTGTGCATTGTTTACTATTACTTGGTTGGTTTGGAAATGCAAGACAAGCTCTAAAATTTCCTTCTCTAAAATCACTCACCTCAGAGAGGTCTCTGCTGCTGTGTGAGCAGTGTGACTCCGTGTGGGGGACAGCGCCCCGGGGAAGGTGGGTCTCCTCAGATGTGGCTAACTCAGAGAAAGAAGATGAGGAAGACAAAACCATGCTATGTGCACCATTCACTGCTCTGTGTACCTTTTGCACAAAGTCACCCTGGTGACTAAGCTGCTGACAAACTCTTCCCTTCCCTCTTTCCGTCAAAACTCAATTAGCATGGCTTCTCTCCCCTGAACGCCCTGTTGTTTACAGGTTCACACTACCTGCGAAGACCACCCATATTCTCCCTGGAAACCATGAACAGAGGGCAGCTTACATGCACAGAAAGGCTGTGAAACAGGCTCACGGGGAAGCCCAGAAGCCTACTAGATCCACACATCCTTTGCACATCGGGAATTCCGGATTTTAAGCACCGTTTCCCTTTTCACAAGTGACCATAGCAGAAGCATCAGTATAAATTCTGTAATGGTGTCTTCAAGGACTAATACTGATCGTGAGGCATCTAGGTAAGTCTCCTGGGAGAACGTGAACAGGTGTCCTTCTATCTCACATGCTTATCAGGGAATGCTGACCCTTAGTAGATGGCCACAGGCACCGCCCAGATGGGCAGTATTTCTATCTGAAGCCCAGCTGTGGCCGCAGCAGGCCTCATCTGTCCCCAGCACTGGGTCACAGGTCCAACGCCATTACAACAAGAAGAAAGGAAAAAGCAAACACAGAGCCTGGACCATGCAAAGAGCAGAAGCAAATGAAGTGAATTAAACATCTTTATCTGTTAATCTCAAATAAACGACAGCAGATAACATCCTCAACAATAAAAGCTAATTTAAAACGTAGTCAAGACGTCTGTTCTGTCCCCAGCAGTCCCACAAAAATCACTGAAGGGACTCTGTATTTTTAGGGTGGGACCATCACTGAGGTTTCTCTGGCCTCGTGAAGTGTATCATGTTGTAAACTGTATCACCTCTCCACTTTCAAGCGATGTGCTCCAGAATTATTTTATTTGCTAATTTTTGCAGCCCACATGAATTGCAGAATAAATTCTATTAATATAAAAAGATAAAGAATTCATGTAAAAGATAGTCGTGTGTCTGCTGCCCTCTTGTGAAGCCATCAGAAGGTGTATTGCTGAAGAACAAACAATAACAAATTTATTCCTGTTTATTTGTTTTCCTGTAATTTTGATCTGTTTCAAGGATAGGGAAGAAATGAATCCAGTGCGCTCTAATTTCATCCTGCATCACAGACTTACTAAATAAATGAGAGAATTTAAGTCATGCTAAAATTAGAACTGAAAGATTAGAATGAAGCTTTATAAACTATTATGAAGCCACCTAAGCAAAATATTATTATCGGACAGGCTGGCAAAGGTAAACGTGTACTGAGAGCAAGGGCATCGTTAGGGGCAAAACAAAACATCAACTGTAGAACTCACGGCATAAACCTCCAAGTTAGCTCTACACAAGCAGCTTATTAGCACAGCAAGTTTAAAGAAGGAGCCCTACACTTTGTCTTGAAGCTCAAGATCAGATCTTTGCATTTTGATTTTATGATAGTGCTGCCAATCACATCCTTCGAGAACGAAATGAGTTTCTGAAAACGTCATTCTTGCCAGCTGGAGGTGAGAATCAAGTGCGTTACAGGTAGCAGCCTCCAACTTGGTCAGGACAGACGCTTGTACCCAGGCACCTACCCATCCATCATCAAGTCAAACAGGATCAGAAGCATTCCAGGGTCCCTATGGTAAGGTCACTGCCCCTATCTGGAGAAAAAAATCAATATGCGATTGGGAACAAGAGGTTGATTTTCTTTTTCTGCCGTTAGCTAGAAGAAGGGCTCAGAAGGGAGCAAGCACATTAACCCCACTGGCTGGGGCCACCCTGCCAAGGGGTGGTGGGATTCTTAACCACGTTGTGCTAAGAGATGAGGAGGACCCGGGACCTCAGACAGAACTCGTGTGTGTGTGTGTGTGTTTCAGAGAGAGACAGACAGAGACAGAGAGAGACACAGACAGAGAGACAGAGAAGACAATGACAGAGAGTCAAAACAGCTGACTACAGAGAAGATACCACAAGCAGAAGCAGGCAGGCGCTGGATAACTTTTCACTTCATCAATATTTTCTTTCACTTTGAAATACAGAAAAGAAAGGTGGCAATTCAAACCGATGTAAATAATATCAAGGAGTGATTGTCTTGGCTTCACTTCTTATCACTACAAATAATATAAATTAACAGATATGACACTGAATTATTTAAAATTATCAATTCTTAGGCTATTATTGTAAAACATCGATCAATTCCAGCTCTCAAAGTGTCTTCTGATTTCATATTACTATTTTTTAAAATTATTGTGCCTAAATTACAAAACAGTTTCACACTGTTAAATTACTTATAGTGGGGACATTGTACAAGATAAAAACATTAAGGAAGCAATTGATCTGTGACAGACTTTCTTTTGACAAAGGCAAGATTACTAACTGAACTTGTTGCTTCTATAACAATTGCAAAATTTGCAATGTTTATCTCATTCATGTTTTAGCATTCTTTGATGGAGATAGTGTGTGTGAGATTTTAGAAGTATTTTATGATAATGAACTTTATCTACAGTAAACTCAGCTTTTAAGATGGCAAGTAATTAGTCCATGTCTTTTTGCTGGTAAAAATAATTTTAATGCATCAGTGGCAAATTGCCACGGGTAAAATAAAATTAATTACCTTCCAATGTGATTGACTGCTATACTTTATAATCAAGGAGACACCACACGTGGAACCAAAAGAAGAAAAAAGTATTTCTTGTTTTTGATCAGGTAATAGTGAGTTCTCTGGATGTATTAGGGAGAGAAGCTTCGATTTTCAGGAGGGGCTACTCTATTGGTCAGGGTTGCCGTGTGGTGTAATTCGAAGGAGCGTAATGGGGAGGCCCCTCGAGCCCAATTAATTAATCTTGCCAAGTTACTCCTGTCGTTAAAGTTTTACAACTTCAATATTTCTGACTTTCAAGAGACCCTATTAAAATTTTGGAAGCCCTGGGGAGGATTATGCTTTAAACCTTTATCACCTAGTAACTCGGCTTTGTCTGAATGCTTTAACTGGGTGTAGCATACATACAACATTGCATGAACGCATGGGGGGTGATCTCCTTGCGAGAATAAAAGCAGGACCTCGGTGCTGGGGTGCGCATATGTTGAGAGTGGAGCGAAGGATCAGAGGTTCACACAAATGCAGGCTTCGTGGGCCACCCTGAAGGCTCAGGCTCCCGGGCCCAGACACACACGTGCTCTGTGTGGGCCAGACAGGGAGGCCCGGCCGGCGACACTGCTTACTAGTGTCTCCCTGTTCGGGAGGCCATCGGACAACCCTGTGACGCACGGGCTCGCCTAAGTGATGTCACAAAGTCTACATTCTATGGTCAGTCGCTTGCCTCCCCCACCTGGTACCAAGATGTTTTTCTAGCAAATTCAGTGTTCAGTATGGTGAACTGCCCTCATGCTAACTGTGACGCTGCTTCCATTTCTTCTGGCACAGAGATTGTCTACGCTGGCTGCATAGCAAAATCCTCAGGAAGCTCTAAAAAGGCCCATTCCTGGGTTCCCTGGCCACGGCGTGGTGCTTTGGTATCGCACTGCGGGCTCTGGAAACGTGTCCCTCAGTCGTTCCAGTTGGGAAGGTCTGCTGTGGAAAGGTGCTGCCAAAAGTCCGCGCACAGCAGCACCAGTGCTCGCGTTTGGAGGTCACTGACGGAGACTCGCCAGGACCAAAGCTGTCCAAACAGCCCAGCCATCGCCAGTTCTGAGTCGGCAAGGAGAGGAGGCAAGCCGAGCGCGGCGTGGAGTCACACGTAAGACCCAGAAGGGGAGAGGAAGAGATGTACTGACACTGATGGGATAGTACACACCCACCACGGAAACAAAAATGTTAAGAGGCACATTCCTGCGAGCTGCTGTCGTATTTTGAATGGCCATCCAGTCATCTAACCGAAACACAAATACGTAGATTGGGATGACATATAATCCTCCCAAACCATGCCATTTTTAAATAAGAAAGTAACAAACATTTAGAGAAGTTAGAATATATTAATAGGCAACTTTTGTGGCACTTGTGGTTGAACCCAGCACCTTCACACTGAGCTACATCCCTACCCCTTTTAAAAAATTTTTATAATTTGCTAAATTGCCTGGGCTAGTCTTCAGGTTTCTATACTCCTGACTCAGCTTCCCTGAGTGCTGGTATTACGAGTGTGCCACAGCATGCCTAGAAATAGGCAAACACCTTATGTCAGTGTTCTATTTCATCCCAGTAGACAGATACTCACATGGTACACATGTGTGCTTCCCAATGCTTCCTTGCAAACATGGGACTCTGAAGAAATCCCACGATCTTCAATGTTACCAACATAATCTTCTTCTATAAGGGGAGGAAGCGTTTCTCTTCTCCATGGAGAAGAAACTTTCTGTTAGTGTGATTCTGTTTGAACTGCAAGTCTTTTATTTGGCAAAAATGATAGAGACTCTGCTATGAAATGACAGAATCTTTTGTAGCCTACACAAAAGTGGGGCTGGGTAGCTACAGAGGCAGGCTTTCCTAGGCAGGGACATGCCCATTCTGTGACGTCATCAGGGACACGGAAGGGGAGGCCCTCAGGTGGCTGAGAAGACGCCCAAGTGGAGGACTCTATTTCGTGCAATGCTCAAGAACATAATATATATAAAGCGGCACGTATTTTGTACAATGGGTAAACCTAAGTATTTCTGTTGGTAGAAACTATCTTTAAAAGACAGTGTGTCATTATTCTGATTTATGACAATTTATAGGAAAGAAGCTAAAAATAAATGTCTGAGTTTAGTTCTACATTTTGGTTTGAGCACCTGACGATTTTCCAAATTTCTCAGTAAATTTTTTGTGTCCTGTGGCCTGTAGGATCCTGCCGGCTATGGAACAAGAAGTCAAGCTGAGTCGGGAGCTTCCAGGCTCTGTTAACTGTGCAGTCGTCCACAGGTGATGGGGCTGGCTGACCTTGCTGGTCAGCTGCTCTGGCTTGGATCCAACCTGTCCCCAGAGGCCCACGTGCGAAAGCCTTGGTCCCCAGCCTGTGGCTTTACCGGGGGGGTGACACAGTCTTTGTGCCAGCACCATCCCCTGAAGAAGCTGGGCCTAGAGGAAGGCACAGGCCATGACCTGGAAGGGGACCTCGGGTCCCAGACCCTCCTCTCTGTCTGCTTCCTGCCACCAGCAGGTGAGCAGCGTTCTCCACCACATGCTCCTGCCATGACGTCAGCTGCCAAGCATGGACCAAAACCTCTGAAACCATGAGCCCAGATGAACCTCTCTTCCTTTTAAATTGGTTTTCTCAGGGATTTTGTCACAGCAGTGGAAAGCTGACTAATGTACCAATAGGAGAGGCGAATCCATTCTTTGGATTGTCTTCTTTTAGTTTTTATTAGAACATGTTTGCAGTGCATAATGATCACACTCCTTATGTGGAGTTGGTACATGCACATACATACATCTTAATTCCTGTTTTCATTCCCTTTCCCTCCTCTGCCTCACCCCTCCATCTCTTGGTCCCTTCCCATTTGCAAAAGATTTATCTCCCTGTGTCCTAGAATCTACCTTTTATTTTGATTTATTTATATACTGAGTTTCTTATGTAAGAGACATATAAATGTGTTTATTTTATAATGAGAAATAAAGTAGATATTTTAGAACATCAAGATACAGAGAACTATTAAACCATTCCTATGCTACATTCCCTACTGAAATCAGTATCCGGCAACTTTCAAAAAGTCTGTGTGGACACAGCCCCACCCATTCAACCATGGCTGCCTCCAAGTGAGTAAGAGTTTGGATTGATCACTTCTCCTTTCACCCACTAAGGGAGGGGTCAAGGGGAAGGTTGGCATCTATTTTCTAATAGCAACATTAAATAGAACAAGATAGCTGCACATTCTAAGTGTTGCAACATATGAAAAGTATTTTTAGAAAAAGAAGCACAAAATGTCAGTGTTCTCACCTGTGAGAGATTAAAAAGTTACCATTTGCTTATGCCATTTGTTTACCCCACAGAAATGCAAAAACAATAATCACTGAAGTGAAAACTAGGAAAAATTTCAGTGCCATAAGACAACTGTCCGAAATTTTTACACATTTAATTTTTGTGGTTATTTTACATTAAAGGAGCATCTAAGTGGCTAATTCCTTCTACCTTTCCAAATTCAACTTTGCACATAACCCCCTGAAAATGCACGACTGGAGCGAATGCACGTACTTCCCAGACGGAGAAGGAGGAAAAGAGAGGGCGCTATCAGGCTGGCACCCAAGAAGCTGCCCAGATGATGTTAGAAGTCTGGGGTTACATAAGCTCCATCTAAAGGGCTTCCAGAACTGGAGGTTTCCTGAAATACAGGTTGTGGGTTAGTGGTCTGAATTTACAGTGCGCACACACAATGGATAAGATAAGGCAAAGAGATGGGCATTGCATTCCAAAATGGCATCACATTTTATAGTCCACAGAAGGCACACTGTAACTTTTAAAAGGAGAACCAGATCATTATATTTTAGAGATAGTTTATTTAACATTAACTTTATTTTAAGAAGAAAGCCTAAAATACATATCCAAAGTCTTTACAACTGCAATTTATTTTGCAATTATAAACCCAGACTTATTTAATAGTATCTGGAATTACTAGTAGTAATGGTATTGTAATTACTGATCTAAGGTTTATATATGCAAGAGAAGTGTGCTTAAAAAGAGTCAGATTCATAACAAAAGCAGTTATGCTAAACAAAATATTTTAGATATCATAATACAGGTATTCTGAATGTTGGATATGAAGATATGACATTCATCTGCCTGTCTTTTAACTCTGGCAATAAAAATAATACAATGTTAATACATGAACATAATTTTTAAACTTTAATAAACACCAACATACTCTGAACTCAAAGTTTCTTCATCACAAATAGAAAGCATTTTTCTCAAGTTCTATATAAAGATTAAAACTAGAATAAAAGCTAGACACATAATGTGCATAGGCTTTGAAATAAGGATGGGGAGGAGTTGAATTTTTTGAAGTATAAAAGGGAAAAGATAGCATCAATTATAACTTGAAAGTCTCCACGCAAGTATTTGTTGTAATGAATTCGTGTTTGATTGCTCTGGCTCTGTCCATGGAGTGAAGCCCAGACTGGCGGGTTTCCAATTAGTGAGCTGCGTCTTCCCTGGTAATGGGTGGCTCCACATCACAGCTCTCAAGTTTTCAGTCTCAATTAAGGAAGTGATAGCGAGGCTTGGCTCGAAATCAAGGCCGTGACCTCTGCGCCCAGCACATCCACTTTAATCTCCTGCCGCTCTGCTCCTTGATAAATTCCCTGGACAGCATAATTACCCTTCCCAGCGCTCTTCCCAGCGCTCCGGGCCGGTTCCCAGGGGATCAGCCCGGGG